>JASDQU010013674.1:67426-85840 GCA_032191745.1 Picea mariana
CCCCGATTTACTTGGAGGGCGTGCTTGCGGGCTGTGCGTTTCTCCCTAGGGGTTATAAGGCAGCCGGCAGGATTCGACCCCGTGTCACGCGAGTACGATACTGCCGTTGTTACCAATTCCCCTAGTAAAAAAAAAATAAAAAAATAATAATAATAATATGTGTTAATTTCATTATGCTCATAAAATCTGGATCAATGGTATCGGATTGGTCTTCTCCTTGTCGTTCTTAGTGCATGTCCCCGATGAGGTCAGGGTACAAAGAGTTGGGTCTCAAGCTTGTTTCTCTTGAGGACACAAGCTCTTTCACGCCCAAGAGACATTCATGGAGGGAGAAAATAAATACGACGAGATAGGAGATCCTTTCAAACTGTTGCTCGAGGAATCCCTCGTGCAATAGAGGAACAAGATGATGGATATTTTTTTGCAAATACTTTGATGGATACCAACAGGTGACACATATTCCTCCAGTGGAGGCGCCGCCCCATTAAAGGTACAAATCAACTTTGATATTCTTATATTTGAAGGTCATATAGATACATATGTTGTAGATAAATGGCTGAATCTGTTAGAAGGGTATTTTTTTGTCCATAACTTTTCAAATAAAGAAAAGACTACTTTTGCGCTCCTCGAATCCATCCCCCATGTCAAAGATTAATGGGAGACTTTCTGTGAGAAAAAGGAAACAGAGGAACCCTCATTCTTTACAATCACACTCAAATGGGAGTCTTTCAGGGATTCTATTTAGGAACAATACTACCCTATTGGAAATTGTGATGACCTGTATACAAAATGGACCACACTGCAGCAGAAAAGGGACCAAGCAGTGCTAGAGTTCAAAAATATCTTCCATACATGGTGTACCAAGATGGGTATCAAATATTCTGAGTGACATTTGGTGCTCAAGTACTGCGGTGGTATGCATAGATACATCCATGTGGAAATGGAGTTGCTAGACATCTCGTCCTTGGGTGTGGCTTATCGATATGCCATCAAATCGAGCAACATCTTAAACAAAATACATGACAGTTTGGGTTTGGGAACCCCTCATAGAAGAAGCAGGGCAAGGGAAGCCCCAACCCATAGAACAAAGGGAAGAGAAATTATGGACAGCCTTAGGACAACCATTCTAAGCCGCAAACAAAGAAGGGCAATGGAAAGATGAAGAAATATACCGAGAAGTGGTGCAAATTCCATAAGAGCCTCTGTCATAACACTATTGATTTCCACTCAAAGCAGTCATTGGTATTTGAGGTGAAATCCTTTGAATTAGATGCGAGTTCTGACTTTGAGTCATAACCAGAAAATAGGAGATAGAGCATTGGTGTGGAACCCAGTGCCACCATTTCTACCTCCAAGATCCATCCTGATGAACATGATGAACTAGAGGAAGACGAACACCTCTTTCATTCACAGATGTGGGTGAAAGACACCCCGTTGCACTTCAACATTGATAGTGGTAGCTAGAATAACCTCATCTTACCAGAGATCATCAAGCGGTTGGCCCTACTGACAGTGTTGCACCCACATCCCTACACCATCATATGGCTCCCCCAAGGAAGCGATCTTCGCGCCAACCAACAGTTTTACATGTCCTACAGAATCAATCCCTTCAAAGATGAGGTATTTTGTGATATTGCTCCCCTTGAAGTTTGTGATGTTATTTTGGGCCAACCTTATTTATGGAAATGACATGTTGTATATGAGTCTAGGCCTCGTAGTGTTATTATTACTTTGGACAGGATACCTGAGGTAGTCCCACTTAGTGCCATTTCCTTGATCTTTTCCAAGCAATGCAAGAAGGTCGCCTCTCAGACCGGGAATTTTGTCTTCTTCGTGATTCTCTCTTAGAGTGAGAAAAAAATTGCAGCCACATCCATGGCCTCTATGGCTGACTTCTCCATGTAGAAGAAGCAAGTGGATAAGGTCGTGGAAGAATACAAAGGCATATTCTCCTCATCTACTGGGGTACCTCTGCACTATCAGGTCAATCATTCCATCGATCCGACCCCCAACGCACAGCTACCCAATGGGCCAGTCTATCTTCGCTCTCTGTTAGAAAATGAGGAGATCAAGCGTCAGATCCAAGAAATGATCCAAAAGGGGCACATTCGACCTATCTCATCACCTTGTGGAATCCAAATTGTTCTTGTGTAGAAGAAAGGTGGGACCTGGAGACTCTCCATTGATTACCAGGCTCTAGATAAAATCACAGTTAGGAACCTTTACCAGATTCCCTGAATCGACAATCTCCTTGATCAGCTCAAGGGAGACAAATACTTCAGTAAGATTGATCTGAAGTCTAGCTATGATCAAGTCCCAATAGAGCAGATAGATGTATGGAAGACTACCTTCAAGTCAAAAGAAGGTATTTTTGAATGGATGGTCATGCCCTTTGGTTTGACAAATTCCCCTACAACTTTCATGAGGATGATGGAAGATATATTGTGGAATTTCACCAATTATTTTGTAGTGGTGTATCTGGATGACATCCTCATCTACAACAAGACTTGGGTAGAACACTTGCAACATATTCAGCAGGTTTTGCACACTCTGTGACAGCACAAGCTAGATACCAACTTGGACAGGGTCTAGTACCTAGGCTACATTGTGGATGAGCATGGTGTGCATGTGGATCCAACAAATTTCTAGGTCATCCATCACTGGCCAGCCCCAACAATGCTCACTCAGCTTCTTAGTCCTTGCCAATTTCTATCGTAGGTTCATGTTGGGATTCTCCCATATTACATGGGCCCTCATCCAAGTAACCAGGGGTGGTGGTAAGGAAATTTTTTTGTGGTTCTTGTCCCAACAACAAGAATTCGATGATTTGAATCAACGCTTGTGCTCAACCCCAATGATTTCATTACCCGACTTGCAACAACCCTTTGAGATCGAGACATATGCTTCAGACTATGTTGTGGGTGTAATTTTCACTTAGCACGACCACCCCGTGGCCTATCATAGTGAGACACTATCAGATGTCATTTGTAAGTACCTTACTTACGACAAAGAAATTCACTCCATTATGAAATCTTGCCTCCAGTGGAGGCATTACATTCTCGGGAAGGAGATAATCATCCACACTGATCATAAATCATTGTAGTTCATGCAGACACAAGACAAATTGCAAAATCACCGCCATTATAAGTGGTCCACATACTTGCAACAGTTCAACCTCAATATCAAATGTAAGACATGAAGTATCGACCGCGTCATTGATTTCCTCAGCTGACTTCCATTCATGGCACTCACCACAGTGCTAGACTCTTGTGTCCATGAGACCTCTAGATGGCCCCAACTCTATGAGAAATATCATGACTTTTCCACCTCCTACCAAATGTTGGGCACAAACATAGTTGTCACTAATTTCCATCTTCAAGATGGGTTGTTGTGCCATCTGGGCCATCTCTTCATTTCATCAAGAGAGAAAGAGAAGATGTTTTGGGAAGCCGACTATAATCAGGTGGCATGACACTTCGACGTAGAAAAGACAGTGGAAATGCTGCAACAACATTTCTACTGGATGAAACTTCTACAGGATGTCATCAAGTATATCAAGGCCTACATTTCCTACGTTATTTAGAAAAGAGCCACTAAGAAACAAGGCCTATACACCCATATTCTTAATCCTGACAGGCCCAGGGAATCCATCTCAATGAACTACGTGTCGGCCTTCCATCTACCAAGTGGGGACATGACTATGTTTTTGTGGTTGTTGATCGCTTTTCCAAGACGGTGATTCTATCCGCCTGTAAGAAGAGCATCATAGCAGATTCCATTGCCAAGCTATTCTTTGAACAAGTGTGGGTACATTTTGGGATACCACAAACCATTATATCATATCGGGATAGTCAATTCCTCAACACATTTTGGTCGAACCTCTGGTCACTGCTGGACACCAAGTTCACTAAATCTACTGCCTTCCACCCCTAGACGGATGGCCAAACTAAGGTCGTCAACCGAATGATCCTACATATCCTACACATGTACAATTCCAAGCACCCTCGCACATGGGATGCGAGTCTTCCCTATGTTCAACACAACTACAATAGAGCCATACATAGCTCAATCGACCACAACCCCTTTTAGGTGGGGTTGGCATTTCAACCATTGGGTCCCATGGATGTTTCACTACCCCTTGCAACCACCCAAGAAGACTAGTCCCATGATCCAACTGAAGCTGAAAAATCCACTTGGTTCATTGAGCGGATCCAACACATCCACCAATAGGTTCAAGATATTTTACAAAAGTCCAATTCCAAGTGCAAGCAACACTATGATCAACATCGGGTGCCACACAATTTTCAGGTGGGAGTCAAAGTTTGGTTTCACTTGTAGAAAGAACACATTACATGGCCCCATCAGAATCTTCATCCACTCCACTATGGACCTTACACCATCACCAAGGTTATGGGAGATAATGATTTTGATCTCAACATTCCCCCCTTCCTTGTCTTGCACCTAGTGTTCAATGTGGATCTCCTTCGGCCATATTTTCCACCATTATTAGACACCTCATGTATAGTAGAATAGTTGACACCAACATAGCTCAACCTTGATTGCATGGAACAAGAATCCACTGATCATATCGTGGACACATAGGTCAAGGCCACTATCCATCACAGGATCCAACTTTATCTGGTTGTCAAAGCAGAGCAGCTCCTACACCAAGGCAAGTGGCTCACCCGGGGCCAAATTCAACATAAATTTCCTCATCTGATGGGGAACTCAACACAATGGAGACCATTTCTTCCTAAAGGGGAGGATTGATCCAGGTGGTGGAATGTGATGTTTGTCAACATAACAAGGGAGAAATAGTCAAAGATCATGCCACACTACAACCACTGTCGATTCCACCCACTATTTGGAGGGATATCTCTATGGATTTCATTGTTGGATTACCTAAATCGGGCAATAAGTCAGTCATCATGGTGGTAGTTTATCATATTTTCAAGTATGCTCATTTATGTTCTCTTCAACACCCATTTATCACCTCCATTTTGTCTCAACTTTTCATGGATCATTTCTTCAAGATTAATGGCATGTCTCATTCTATTATTTTTTATTGAGATCCCACTTTCACTAGCAATTTTTGGCAAGAAATGTTCAGGATACAAGGCACCCAATTGCATCTTAGCACCGCCTATAATCCCCATACTAATGGTCAAATTGAATTTTTCAACAAGTGTTTGGAAACATATTTTAGGTGTTTTTCATATGAAATACAAAATCAGTGGGCTCAATGGTTACCACTAGATGAATGGTGGTACAACACTTCTTACCATACAACTACTCACATGACTCCTTTTGAAGCAGTATATGGAAAAAATCCACCTTCAATTATCTCATACATGTCTGGTGTCTCGAAGGTCTAGGCGGTTGACCAAAATCTTATAGTTCATGAGGCTATTCTCCATACCCTCAAAGAGAATTTGGTCATGGCTCACAATCACATGAAGAGATAAGCAAATCAAGGTCACTCTGAATGTCAATTTGCTGAAGGCGATCATGTGTTTCTTCAATTGTAGCCTTATAAGCATACTTCACTCAAGGCTGAACATTGTTAGAAATTGGCACCCAAATTTTATGGTCCTTAAACATTTCTCATGTGTGTGGGATAGGTGGCATATCAGTTAGCTTTTCCCAGTCATTCTAAGATCCATCCTGCTTTTCATGTCTCCTATTTAAAGAAAGTGATTGGAACTGGTTGTTGAACTCAAACCATCCTCCCTGAGTTTGATGAAGAAAAATCCATATGGTTGCAACCACAAATAGTCTTGGACCAACATGAGCGTCGTCTTTGCTAGCGCACCATCAAGGAAGTGTTAGTACAGTGGAAATATAAAACTCCAACATATATGATCCAGATTATTTTCGGCACAAAATGAGAGAGGAGATATAATAAATAAATGTACAAAGATATATAAAATATCCAATAATATAACATATATTTATCAAATATATAACCATAAACACAGATATATAGTAATACACAATTTCTATTAATGAGGGAAATGTACAAGACTATAAAAATACATAGTGAAGGCTCGCTAGAATGGTGGCATATTATCTCTAAGAAGAGATGTGACTTCTACTCACATTCGCAAGAAGGTGATTACAATGAGGTTCTCAAGGACATTTTAACATAAATACAATCCAAAACCCTAACCCCGGAAGATGACAAACCAATAGTTTTGTGGACCCCGTTTTGGGTAGTTTGGTGTATCAACTTCCTGAGGGCGTAACTTTGACATAGGATCTCCATTTGGGGCACACGCTAGCTCGTTGGAAAATAATCGTCGAGGAGATTCATTTTGGGGGCTCAATTAAAGCCTTTCGATAGCATTGAGGTGCTCGATCCCAAAAAACCTTCATTTAGGCCCTCAAAATGGCCCCAAAAGTTTAAGAACTGAAAAAACTACTAAAAATAGCAAATTTCCATAAGACTGTTTAGAGCCAGTTGGAATAGGTAGGTGGCCACCGATATCCACCTAGATCAATCCTGCCTCCTTAAGAAGTAATGGTCTCCATTGGGTTCAGTTCCCGAGGGAGAGGGAAAAACGTTTGCTGAATCTACATCTTGATGAGTTGCTTTCCTTGCTAGAGAAGTTGCACTGCTTAGGTTGTTGAAGGTTGTCACAAACCCATGGCTGAAAGGGTTGAACCTTTTTAACCAATCTGTCTACATGAGTTGACTGTGTGTAGAAGGAATCCTTGTGCTTTGTTTCAATCTTGCCGACTTGCTTATGCTGGATAAAAGGTGCTTGGACCGAGGCCACAGTGGTTGTTTTGTTCTTTTGTTCACCTTTTGGAAAGACTGTGAAGAAGATGAATTTTGTAGTATGAGATACTACCTTGTGGCACTATTTAGGTGGGACAATAGTTGGAACTACCTCTGGTATTCTATAGAGATGACCCCCCAGAGTAACAATGACACTACGGGGTTGAGACTCATAAATAACATGACGTTTCCACATATATGGTTGGCCCAAAAGAACGTAACACATATCCAGCAAGGAAACATCACATACTACCTTATCCTTGAAGGGATGGATGTCGTATGACAATCGACACTGCTGGATGACACGAAGGTCTCATCCCCAGTGAAGCCACCCGATGTTATATGGTTGTGGGTGTGGTGTTGTCGACAATCACAACGGTTTGCCGACCTCTGCTGAGATGAGGTTCTTCTGGCTTCTGCTATCAACAATAAAATGCAGCGGGGTCTCCTTCACCCACATTTGTGAATGAAAAAGGAACTCCCCTGATCTGCTAGTTCTTTTGGTTGAATTGTTATAGTCACAAAAATAGCAGTGGGGTCTGCATCAATGATATGTCTTCTACCAATATTTTTTGAATTAGATTTCGAATCAGGGTTCGATTCCTTTTATTTGATCTCGACCACCAATGACTGTTTTGAGCAACATTCATCAATGTTGTGCCAGGGGATTTTGTGGAAATTGCACCATTTTCTAGTGTCCTTTTTCGTCTTTCTGTTACCCTTCTTTTCCTATGGTGTGGAATGGTTTTTTGGAGGTTGTTTGTTAGGGTCGTCTTTATCATGTTTTGGTTGTTGTGGATTTGCATACTTGAACTCCCATTTGTTCTAGTGCCTAATTTTTTCTCAATTTTAACAACATGTCGATAAGCAACACCCAGTGATGAGATGTCCAGAAAATCCATTTCAATTTGGATGTATCTATGTAGAGCCCCATGATATTTCATAACCAAATTTCACTCGAATTCATTGATACCCAACTTGGTGTGCAAGGTATGTAAGGTATTGGTGAAATATGACACTGCTTGGCCCCTTTCTTACCGCAGTGTGGCCCATTTCATGTACTGGTCATCATAGTTGCCAACAAGGTAATATTGTTCCTTGAGCGCATCCACAAAAAAATCCCAAGTAGGCACAACCCCATATATTCCAGACTCCTTTGTTGAAATTTTCTCCCAGTAAGTTTCTCACCAATGTTTTACATGGGAGAGAGCCTTAAGGAGTGCGAAGGTGATCTTTTCCATGTCAAAGAAATTGTGAATAGAGAAGTAACCTTCTAGCATATTTAACCATTTCTCTAGGGAATCCGCATCTATCCGTCCTTCAAAAATGAGAATATAAAAATTAACTTGTACCTTGAAAAGAGAGGTGCCTCCAAAGTGGTCACTTGAATATGCATCGATTCTTATCGGCGGGCGTTGAAGGATGTGGGAAAAATTCTCCATCATTTCCTCCCTCTATCACGTGAGAGCTTCCTCAAGCAACAAATTAATATAATTGACTGCTCTATCATTTTTGTTTTCTTCCTCCATGGAGGTTTTATTGGCCATGTGAGAGAAATTTTCTTCAAGAGAGACAAGCTCAAGACCCAACTTGCTATACTCAAACCTCATCGGGGACATGCACTGAAGAAAAAGATCAAGAGGAGCATGCTCTGATACCACTAATCTATATTATTTTCGGCACAAAATGAGAGTGGATATATAATAATGAAATGTACATAGATATATTAGATATTTATCAGAGATATAACCATAAACATAGAGATATAGTAATACACAATTTCTATTAACGAGCGAAATGTACAAGACTGTAAAAAAATAGAGTGAAAGACTCGCTAGAATGGTGGAATCTTATCTCTGAGAAGATATGTGATGGCTACTCACATTCGCAAGAAGATGATTACAATGAGGCTCTAAAGGCCATTTTAACATAAATAAAATCCAAAACCCTAACCCCAAAAGATGAAAACCAACAATTTTGTGGACCCCGTTTTGGGTAGTTTGGTGTATCAACTTCTCGGGGGCGTAACTTTGGAATACAATATTCGTTTGGGGTGCACGATAGCTTGTTGTAAAGGTACCATTGAGGAGATTCATTTTGGGGGCTCAATCAAAGCCTTTGACTATCATTGAGGTGATCGATCCCAGAAAAACCTTCATTTAGGCCCTCAAAATGGTCCTCGAAATTTAGGAACTGAAAAACTGCTAAAAATAGTAAATTTACTGAAGACTGTTTGGAGCCAATTGGAATAGGTGGGTGGCCACCAATATCCACCTGGATCAAGATTCCACTTGGGAGCCATCTACCATTCTACAACAATTTTCTCATCTCAAGCCTTGAGGACAAGATTGTTTTTTAAGGGGGAGGGCATGTTAGGGACCTAACCTCCCTAACCCCTCACGTAGGTAGAATAATATATTTTCCATGTAATAAAGGCCAATATTAATAAGGCCTATTAATAAGGAAGAATAAGTCAAATGTAAGAATAACTAATAGAATCTCCCGCTTCTAGAAGATCTTCCTCTAGATTGTTCTTTTGGTAAATAGATTTAGTATAAATAGGAGTCGAGGGCATGATAAGTTTTGTCTTGGAGATTATCGTAATAGAGCTATGCTCTGTTGGAGGTTTCCCCCTCAAAAAGGCAAGTGAACATTTCCATCATTAATATAAGTTCTCTTTATGGTGTTATTATGGTATTAGTCTAATATTGATATGGTTATATCATTGTTGTTTTTCCATTAATTGCTAAATATTTTTGTTCCGCATGCTATATTATATCTAGAATATTTCACTTGGCCATACAATCAAATACCTATTGATCCATGGGAATATACTAGAGCTTCAAAACTCCCTTCTAAACCATGTATCGTATGAAGTGATATTTGATTTTTCTATGCTTGGATCTGTCATGAATAATGTATTCTCATAGAGTTTGATACAACTCTAATCATCATAGTAAATGACCATGGGATACAACTCTTGATCAAACAATACTGCAAGTAACTTTCAAATCCATATGGCCTCACAAATAATCGTACTAGTTGCCATGTATTTTTCCTCTACTGAGATAAGTGCCAAAAAATCCCGCTTCTTGCTAAACTAGGATATCATCGTTGATCCCAAGCTAAAACAACACCCTGAGGTGCTCTTCTTTTCTATTGTGCTACCTACTCAATATGAGTCTGTATACCCTTTCAAATTCACTTCACATCTCCAATATATTTCAAACCATACTCCAATGTTCCCCTCAAATACTTGAGAACATGTTTTTTTGCTACCTAATGCTCTTTCCTTGGCTCCACCATGAACTAACTAAAGGTGTTCACTATAAAACATATATCTGGCTTAGTGTTGACCAAATACATCAAAGAACCTATCATTTGTCTATACAATGTGGTATCCAACAAATATGAATATAAATTTGTCACCTTCTTTATATTAGTGATCATGGGTGTATCCATAGGTTTTCAATCCTGCATCCAAAACCTCTTTAGGATACGAACTGCATACTTACCTTGCCCAAGAAAAATTTCCCCTTGTCTCTACCAAACCTTCAAACCTAAGAAGTAATGCATCATGTCGATGTCATTCATCTTGAACTTAACTCCCATATCTACTTTGCACCCTACAATGAGCTTCTCTACACATGTCAGAAACAAATCATCTACATACAATACCAAAACGAGTAGATCGATCTGAACAAATATGTAATATAAGTTCGAATCTACTTTTCTTTTGGTGAAGCCCATACTTTGTAGGTATCCATCAATCCTAGAATACCATGCTCTCGACGTCTAATTGAGTCCATACAAGGTTTCTTAAGCCTACACACATGGGATTCCTTCCCACTTACCTCAAATCCCTAAGTTTGTTCTATGTACACTTCTTCATCAATTATCCCATTAAGGAAAGTTGTATTCGCATCCATTTGATGTATCCTCCATCCCATAAATGGAACTAAGGACAAAAATTATCTAACATAAGTGTACTTGGAAATTGGAGAAAATGTGTCCTTGTATTCCACTCCCTCTCTCTAAGAGAACCTTCTTTCCACAAACCTCACTTTGAACTTCTCAATGCTACCATATACAACATGCTTGATCTTGTAGATCCACTTGGAAATCATAACTGACTTCCCCTTTAGTATTGGAACTATGTCCCAAATATAATTCTTCATTATGGAGGTATGCTCCTCCACCATGGCATCCCACCATACTTGATGGTCTATATCCTTCTAAAAACTAGAAGGCTCAAAATCTAGAATGTTGTTAATCAATGCCATATAGTCTAGAAATTTATTCAAAGGTATGATCTCTATGCATGTTCTCCTATGCATCCCTCAATATCTCACTAAACCATAAAGGTCTCTTGACATAAGTGGAAGGGGCACTTGTCTCCCCCTATTCACCTAAAGGCTATTGTACTGCCGCCAACTCAACCTACAAAGATTCCTACTCCTCATCCTCAACCATTGAAGTAGGATCATGAGACTTCCTATATGAAAAATGTTTCTCAAACTTTACATCCAAGATTACAACTACCTTTTTATGCTTTGGAATATAAAACCCTACAAACAAAGCCTTCCCACAGGAGGGATCCAACTTAGTCATCTTCTCTACTAGTACATGGATATAAACTGGAAAACCAAAGATGTAGAAATGACTTACCTCCGACTTCACACTAGTGAATTCCTCATCTGGTTTTTTTTCTCCAGGATCTTTTTAGGACACTAGTTCTAGATGTAGGCTATTGTGTTACATGTCTTTTCCCAAAGAAACATGGGCAAGTCCTATTCATGTATCATGGCCTTAGAAACCCCTATGGTGAATCGATTCTTCCACTCTACAACCCCATTTTTTTGTGGGTTCTACGGAAATGTCATCTCCCTCTTGATTTCATCCTCCTTGCAAAAACCCTTAAACTCCTTGGAGGTATACTCTCCCCCATTTTCTGATCTCAAGACATTGATCTTCTTCCCTATTTTGTTTTCAACTAGAACTTTGAACCCATGAAAGCTACTAAATACCTCATCCTTGGTTTTTAAGAAGTAGATCCAAGTCTTGCAAGAGATATCATCAATAAAGGAAACATAATAAATGTTTCCTATCATTGACACTATTGACATTGGTCCACAAACATCTGTATGTACTAGGTCTAGTGATCTGAAAAATCCTTAGATGCTTAAACATAATAACATCTACTTGATCTTCAAAATAAAAATGATCGTTTGATTGTTTTCAATTTATAAGTGAAATACTTATATATCCAAATACACTTTAATTATAAACAACTTGCAAATGATTGAGCGGAAATAGAACAACAATATTAAAATCACATACACAAGTTTGATAAAGGAGTTCACCCAATTTGGGATACGTCTATGTATCTGCTTCCAATAGAGACCTCTTTATTAATGCTCAGATTCTTGTGTTTTACAATGACCTTTTTCTGTGTCACTCAAACTTAGAAACAAAATATGCCCTCAAATTCCTTTCAAAATTTCAATAAAAATAAGTATAAAGTTCATAAAATTCCATGCTAGAATCTCGTGGCACGCATTACGGTGTAGTCTCTAAGTCTAATTACCCCCGGGAATGAACTTTGAGACATTGTACTACATCTATATGTCATTTTTCCTTTGTATATTCTCCATTAAATAGGGCGTGAGCCCCTTAACCTCCCTCTGGATTCCATGGCTTACCTTAAATATTTACTTGGTTTTTTTATAACAAAATCTGCACCTTTGGTGCATTGGTTAGGTTGTTCTCATGTGATATAGTGGGTCATAGGGTTGAACCCCACTGAACACACTATATATAGCGTTTTTTTTTTACAACCATATGGCATAAAGTTATAACCATATATTAATATATGACGACATAGAGTTTACAACCTCCGTGAAATATGGGCGTTGGTTATATTACATAGCATGTGACCAATTAAAATGGGTGGAGGGATAGGCCCTCGACCCTTTCCTCCACCAATTATGCATCTTTACAACTTTGAATAAATGCGTTCCCATATATAGTTAAGAACCAACTGTATAGTAGAATGGTTAGACCATTGGATTGTTTAGCAGGAGACCTGGGTTCGATTCTCCGGGCTCCAATTAATTTTAATTAACCTTACCCGTTAATGACCAATGGGAGGCTACCATGTGGAAACCTCTCATTTTAATATCCTTTCTACGTGTCAACAAATGATTGGTCCACTTGTATGACCATGTCATTGTACGATATGCCTTGTTACCTACCTACCCAATTAGCGTATGGTGTGCCACGTGGCATCTTAAGGTGTTTCCATGTCATCACTGTATGACCTATACAATCATTCCACGTATCACCCTTTCAGTGGTGACATGTGCCACCTTGATCATGTTGACTTTTTTCTTTTTTCCCTAGTTTGACCTGAACTTTTACCATCCATAACTTTTTCATACAAACTCTGTTTGAGGCGATTTTTATGTCATTGGAAATATATCATTGAGCTCTATGCATTGATGGCATTTTCAATAGCATTCAAGACAATTGAATTTTAAGAATTTATGAATCCTTTTGAACCTCTGTGAGATTTCTATATCCTCCTAGACCTCTATGAGCATTCCATATCCTCCTGGATCATTCCTCTCCATTGGAAGCCTTTTGGACCACCACATTTTTTTCATCACTCAACAAATAAGTGTGGGTAAATTTCCCTCACTCTTCTGATCTCTATGCACTTTTATTTTCTTGGTGTCACTCCTTTAAGACCAACTCAAATATATTCCAGATCACCTTACTGTGAAGTCCTAATTCTTCTGTCAAGAGCATTATATTCTTGTACCTCATGTAAATACTCTAGATAAAAATCATCAACTGTTGGAACCTGAATACTTCCATTTTCATCCATAATCATAGGAGGCTTATAAAGTTTCGAATTATCAATATTTACCATTTAATACATTTACATGTAGGATGGTAGATCTAAATGAAAGGCATTAGTACCAATCTTCTCTAAGATATTGAATGGACCATATCAGATTGGTATTATATTTTTACCTTCACCCTTCATTCTATATTTGTTGATATGTAACCATAATTGATCACCGTCTTCGAATTGATGATAAACCCAATGTTTGTCATGCCTCGCCTTATATTTTTCTTGGATTTTCTCCAACTGTTCATGTACTGCTTGATGTACCTGTTGAATATTCTAAATGAGCCTTTTATCTTTATCTGTATCATCTTGTCCATCTTATTTACTTGCTTTTCCAAAATCAAATTCTATAGGTGATTTAGGAAAATATCCAAAACATAATTCAAAAGGATTTTTATGAGTAGAAGAATGCATGGCATGATTATAGGCATATTGTACATAAGAAAACTACTCATCCCATAACTTAGGATGTTTACTACAATATCCTCATAGTAGATATACTACTTTTCTATTTACCACCTCTATCTATCCATCTGTCTGCAGATGAAACGTTTTGCTCTTCTATATCTTAGTCTTCGTCATCTCCCATAAATGAGACCAAAAATTTCCCCAAAAATGAGAATCTTGATATGATATAATAGATATGGGAAGCCTGAAATGAACCCAAAAATTTGCAAAGAACATATGTTATGTCTATTCAACTATGAGATGCTTCTTGCATGGAATCAAAATACGCATCTTAATGATCCTATCCACAATGACATATAGATAATCATGACCTTCCCTAGACATACGAAAACCCCCTACAAAATCCATGGATATACTTTCCCATGGCTAAGAAGGTACTAGAAGTGGTGTATATAACCTAAATTTTTTGTCATTAGGTTTGCTTGTGTCCCACATAACACACCCTTTTATATACTTGGAAACTGACTCATTCATTCGAGACCAATAACAATATATCTGCAACTCTGCTACTGTCTTACCAACCCCAAATGACTAGAAATGGGAGATGTATGAGCTTCTCTAATTACATTTATTCTTCCATATTTGGGTATAAATTTTTTACAAGATGATATAACAAATTATCATGCATATAATAATCTAATTGCTTATTTCCCTGAGTTAATTCTTCATACACATCTTTAAAATCATCTTCCTTATCATATGCTTCATTGTAACTTTCATGAGCTAAAGGATTATACCTCAGTATTATAGATGCATTGATCATTGGTCTTGATAACATGTCTGCAACCTTGTTATGAATACCTTTCTTATATTTGATTACCAAATGAAATTGTTGTAAGAAACCCATCCACCTAAAATGTCTTGACTATTGTATCTTGGTACATGATTGCAAATACTGTAATGGTTGATGATTTGTATGAATTATTTTATTCTTCCCCGTTAAGTAACGCTTCCATTTCTTCACACTTTGTACCAACACATAAAATTCCTTATCATATGTTAAATAGTTAATTACTGCTTGTGTGAAAGTTTCAAAATGATAACATATAGGTTTACCATGTTGCATCAAGACTGCTCCCATGACATGTTCTCTTGCATTGGTTTGAATCTCAAATGGATGTTGTATATTTGGCAGAGCCAAAACTGGTGTGGTGCTTATCTTTTACTTTAATGTCTCGAAGGATTTATGTTGCTTGCCTCCCCATTGAAAGACCTTTTTTACACTTGTTAATGCATGCAGAGGAGCTGCTATGAAAGAGAAATTAGCAATGAATTTCCTCCAGTATTGTACTTCTCCTAAGAAGCTTCTGACTTCTATGGAAGTAGTTGGCTTGGGCCAATTCACAATAACTTTTACTTTTGCAGTATTTATCTTTAGCTAACCATTCCCAACAATGAAACCCAAATATACCAGATAAGTTTTTCCAAATTCACATTTAGACAACTTAATATACAACTTCTCCTTCTTCAAGAGTTCAAATCTTGTCTTGACATGATTTATATGATATTCCCATATTCGAATAAATATCAATATATCATCTAAGTAGACGATGACAAAATCATCGATGTAAGGCATGAACACATCATTCATTACCCTCATAAATGTCGCAACTGCATTGCATAAACCAAATGGCATAACTAACCATTCAAATAACCGATTTTTTTTCTTTAAAGTAGTTTTCCATATGTCTTCTTTTGCAATTATGATATGATGGTAACCACTTCTCAAGTCCAACTTAGTGAAATAAACAACATTCTTTAATTGATCCTGTTATCGCGCAGTTTGTACTTAAGGTCATAGGCTACAGGATGGTGGACAAACTGGCGTAATAGGAACCTCCCCACCCAATGTCACCTCTATGGGGGGCTCTTTTTGTTTAGGGAGGTTAGCCCAGGGGAGATGTCCTCGGTAACCTGGGGTTTGAAGAGGCAAAGAGTATATGGTCAAGAGTTAAAGTTTTCCAGCCTCGCTGGTCACCAACAGTATCAGATATTTCGGCTAATCAGCCAATAAAGAAGTGAAGTCCCTGTTGAGAACACCTACCCAAAACAAGACAATAACAACACAATATATATATATATTCCCAGGTTATAATTCACAGGGTTAGTACTTCTTGACTATCTGATTTCATTAACAAGCAATATGATAGACAAAATGAGGTCAACGTTTTGCTAAATAGCCTATGCAAGATCACCAATTCATCAATGTCTATAATAATGACCAAGCCAACAATATTTTCAATCAACAATAGCTCAATAAATGCTTCACGTCATCATTAATTGCTCAATTACTAGTTAGAAAACTTGTTGCGTCAAGTATGACGTCAGCCTAGGTTAGTAGGGTTAGGGTTAGTTAGGGTTTCAATAATGAGAGTTTTAAAAGATGACTTTGAACACTACAAGATCAACGTTGTAAGTCTAACCAGTGCCTTAGGGTAAAATGGAGTCAAAAGTAAGGGCAAAGGATCTCGGGAGGACTTAAAATTTAGAGACTAGAAGGTAAAGTTCTATGGTGCTGCAATGGCAGGGCCCTAGAATCAAAACCCTAAGGGAAGGAGGCTCATTCCGATGTTGCTTAAGCAAGGCCTCATGCTCCTTCCTCTTTCTCTAAACACACTTGGCAAAATGGCTAGCTTCACGGTACATATTTAAGGGAGAAAAGTGTTGTAGGGGCAAGGCCTTTCAAACCCTAGAAGGTTAAAACCCTAGGTGTAGATTTAACTAGGCCTAGGACGTCTCCTCTTTTCAACCTATACTTTAATGCTAACTCAAAAAAAGGGAGATAAATGTAGCAATGGCTAGGCTATATCTTCCTTTATCAATGGCTAAAACTATTTCTCAAACATGGGGACATATAGCAATGACCTACTAGTGTGCTTGCTACCTAGGGTTTCAAGATTCAACAATATAATAGCAATATAATAGAAAAATGTAAGAAATTAAGCCTACAACCATTCACTTAAGAATTTTTACATGAAAAATTCACTTACATATCATGAAGAATGCATAATCAAACCCTAGTTGTAAACCTTCCATGAGAGAAATACCATAAATGCTAAGAGAAATCCTCCAAGAAGAGTTGTGCCTCACTTCCAACACCAAAAATACCAAGCAAAAGGCTAAAAGATAGTCTCTCACAAGAGAGTGAGTTGTGTTATCCTTCAAAATGAGGAAAACTGTCCTCTATTTATACCAATCCATGGCCTTTCAATTAAAAATAGGTCATTAAAACAGCCGACAAGGATGACTACAAGATTTACACTGTTTTAACATTAATTGCTAGAAAAATGTCACAATATGAGCAAAAGGTGGGACGTCAATCCCTTCTGAGGGAGACGTTGGCCCCTTTTGGGAAAATCCAGCATCCAGAAGTGAGACGTTGGCCCTTCTAGGGAATCCTACAAGCTGCCACACGTGCCAATAACCTCAACACACTACCACACGCTCAAGATAACGTCCATCTCTCTTAGGTGACGTCCTGTCCATCAAAGGCAATCATTCCATATGCAGTGGGTGATTCCCCCTAGGCCGGGCTCTTGGAACGTCCTTATTTCTTCCTGTGCATAATCTCATCACAATGTTGTCCTTTCTCTGCCATCCCAGCAACCATCTGATGGGCTCTTCAACCCCATGGAGGTCCGAGCTAATCATATCCCCATGTGTACCGGTTCATTGGTACCTGTCCGTCGGGTATGGTCCTGCACATCAAAAACTTCTCCCTCCATGGGCTCATCAGTCCTTTGGATCATAGAAATCTCAATCATATCTCATCATTAAATTTATCAAATACATGCATAAAACCCCTAGCATATCCTCTAATAGCTCAAAGACATTACACTGATCTACTATACACAGTTGAAGGGATAGACAGAACAACCTATTGGGCTGGTATTCATAAGAAGAGGGAAGTTTCCACAGAATATTATTCAAGCCATGTTCATGAAGTGATATGGTCTAAGGATGTCCAGTCATAGTGAAGACCAGGGGTAAGTATTGTCCGTGGGTGCATTTGTAGCAGGTGAGTTGTTCCCGTCATGGATGCACTTTTTCCAAGCCCCTTTATTGTCTTTATTCTTTATTTATTGCTTTTTCTTTCTTTTTACTTCAAGGTTTGACTAGAGGACACTGCCTTGGCATGGTGACCAGAGCTGATAGTCTTACCCACTGGTATTTTCGTAGAAATGATAAGGCTGGCTCGTGATGAGACCCCCTTTCCCTTGGCCATGCAACCAAAGGTCATTGCCCTGGC
>JASDQU010013674.1:85845-96206 GCA_032191745.1 Picea mariana
TGGTGACCAGATAATGACAATGTCATACTACTAGATACCTATGAACATAATGGGTCAGCTCGTGATGAGACCTCCCATCCTCTTGGTCAGGTCTTGTTTTGTTATTTTTCTTCGGGTCCCTTTTGTTTCTTATCGAGAGGCCTTTTATTTCTTTCTTGGGGATCCCTGGGCGAAGCATCTCTAGGTTTTATTTCCTATGGCTTTTATCTTTTACCAGCTGCTTTTACCCCCTGGGCCTTTAGCCCCTTCTTCCCACAGGACAGAGTGTAACCCTTCAAAGGTCATCCTAATGCTCGGACCAGGGGAATGGGATGGATGTATGAGAGATAATATGTAAAGTGATAGTATGGTGGGAGCGGACGATGGCTCTTCAAATCCCCCTTGGTGGCTAACCAAAACCCATGGATACAAACTTGTCGGGTCACCCCGTTAATCCCCCAAACAATGGTCAAGTGGATTAGTGTAAAATCCAAGTAGTTGTCAGAAATGTAAGGAACCTGATGCATATATAAGAAAGTTATAACGATCAAACATGACACATACCATGATACCTGGACTGATTACCTCATGGAGCAAGAGTCTTTTCTGATGTAAGTCCAAGCCGATGGTGATGGAAGATCCTGCTGCTAACATGACAAGTCTGGCAAAGAAGAAGAAAAATGGGCCTTCCAGGGCCATGCTCGGGTCAATCCTGATTTCGGTACTCCATGTCTAGGACCTGTGGGCCTCGAGACATGATCTCCTAGTTATCGCTAGAAATCGTAGATACCAGATCCAATAAGTCATCAATTATGGGAAGAGGATAATGGTTCTTTACCGTAATCTTGTTCAAGACTCAAAATTCAATGCAAATCCTCCACATGCCATATTTATTTGGAAATAATACAATAGGAGAACTACATAGAGAGGAGCTTGGTCTTATGACTCCTTTATCAATTAATTCATGAAATTTCTTCTTAATTTTTTCATTCTCGATTACAGATGACCTGTACATTCCAATGTTAGGAAGAGGAGAATCCTACTACAAATATATTGCATGTTCAACCTCCCTCTTAGGAGGCAAACCTGTAGGTTCCTTAAATAGCTCATCATAGTTAGATATGATTTTAACCAATTCTTGTTTATGATCTGGATCACAACTTGATAAAGAATCTATTACATCTTCTTCTTTTTGTTTCACTATCATGAGAACAAAAGTTTTACTTGCATTCACGAGTCTCTTCATTTTCCCTGTGCTCACTAAAGAAACATTAGTTTTGATATGATGAGCTTTGACAATAAATTCAGTCCCGTCCTTGAAAATATGATATTTGTTCTCTTCGCAATATAATATGGATTTCTCGTCAAATAGATATGGACTACCCAAGACAACGTCACAAATGTCAAGAGGCACAAAATCTAGCTCAACCTCATCAAAGAAATTAGTTGTAATTGCTTATATGATCTTACACTGTTTTGTCACTTGCAACTTAGCATCTTCACACACCCAACCTAATGGATATGGATTTTTATGAGGCGTTGTATCTAAACCAATCTTCTTAACAATTGCTTCAACTATTAAATTAACTTGAGATCCACTGTCAAATAAAGTATCTACCTTTGTATGTTTGACTATAACCCTGAACTGGAAAAGTTAACTTCTCTTATTTTGATCAGTAACACTTTCCAATTTGGCAGATTGAGTTGAAGAATTAGAATTGATAGTAGATATAACTTTGCTTCCCATTCCCATGATATTAGATTCATCCCCATAATCTGATCCTAGATCCTGTCAAGTTGATGCAACAATCCTCTGCTTCCCTTTATTCTTGAACTTCTTCGGTCGTAATTCTGTATGCAACTTCCAACATTGTGCTTCCTCATGCCCCTTTCTTTTATAGTGGGAACATGTAGGTATTTCTTCATCTTTCTTTACTGTAGCTGACTTCTTACTCTTCCATTTTCCTTTCAATTTATTCTCAAACTTGTATTTCTTCTTGTCTTCAACCACATACTTCCCCTTGCTGGCCTCTAGATGAGTAGCTTGTACCGATACTTTATCAATGTTAGAAGGGTTAAACATTAAAATAGTGTGTCGAAGATATGAGTGCATGCCACCAATAAACTTTAGAAGCGTTTCGTGAGTATACAATGGAATTCCTAAGGATAATTCCTTCTTTATGAATTCTTGTGTATATGCTTGAATATTATGTCCTTTACCCTGCCTTAGATGTTTCCATTCTACAATTTCCTTTTTTGTATAAGCTAGTGGATATAATTGTTTTTTAATGGCCTTAGTAAATTTATCCCATGAAGAGATCAATTTACCCTTTTGAAGAAGATCAACTTGTGTCTTAATCCCCCACCATATCAAGGTTGTGCCACTTATTCGAAGAGAAGCTAATTGTGTCTTTGCAGTGTCATCCATGACCTTTTGAACTCTACAATATGCCTCTATTTTCTTGATCCAGTTGTTCAATTTCTTAGCATTCAATTCTCCATCATAGGTCGACAATTCAAACTTGACATACAACTTTAATAAATGAAGATTATGATCGGACTTCTTAGATTTCTTATTTTTATGTGAAGAATGTTTACTTCCCTCAGAAGAAGACGATGATGAGGATGATGGTGAGTAGGGTTATGAAGGACCATTTTCATTACCTCCTCCTTCCTCTTCGACTGGTTCAAATTTCTTTGATGCACCTTCCTCCTTGGCCTTTTCTCGACCCTCGTACATTTCCGTCATCATGTATTTCATTAAATTAATAACCTCGAAGAAATCATCTTCGGAGTTGTAAGGACCCAATTTTCTCGGCGAAGTCATTTCTCTCCAACGAGTAAAACTTCTTGACCAATCTCTGTATTATAATTAGCAAGTTTTCCTTGTCGCTTGGATTTGGACCTTGTAAGCATTCACTTGCAAACACTTGTCAAACCTAGATCTGATACCAACTTGATACGAAAAATACTTAGATGCTTATTAATCTTTAAAACACAATAACATCTACTTTATCTTTGAAATAAAAATGATCGTTTGGCAATTATGAATTTATATGTGAAATACTTATCTATCCAAATACACTTTAATGATAAACAACTTGCAAATAACTGAGTGGAAATAGAACAACAATATAAAAATCACATACACAAGTTTAATAATGGAGTTCACTCAATTTGGGCTATGTCTCCAGGTCCGCTTCTAATAGAGACCTATTTATTAATGCTCAAATGCTTGTGTTTTACAATGACCTTTTTCTGCATTGCTCAAACTCAAAAACATAGTATGACATCGAATTCCTTGCAAAATCTCCATAAAAATAAGTATAAAGTTCATAAATTTCTATGTTGGAACCTCGTGGCATGCATTATGGTGTAGCCTCTACGTCTAATTACCCTCAGGCATGAACTTTGAGACACCATAATGCATGTCCTTTTTCCTTGGTCTACGTGCAATTAAATAGGGCATGGGCCCCTTAACCTCCCTCTGGATTCCATGACTTACCTTAAATATTTACTTGGAGATTTTTTATAAAAATATCCACACCTTTGGTGCGTTGGTTTGGTTGTTGGCATGTGATATAGTGGGTCGTGGGGTCGAACCGCCGACCACACTATATATAGTGTTTTTTGTTACAACTATATGGCATAAAGTTATAACCATATATTAATATATGGTTTCATATAGTTTATGACCTCCACAGAATATGGGTGTTGGTTATATTACATAGCATGTGAMCAACTACAATGGGTGGAGGGATAGGCCCTCGACTCTTTCCTCCKCCAATTATGCATCGTTACAACTTTAAATAAATGTGCGCCCATATATAGTTAAGAATCAACTGTATGGTAGAATGGTTAGACCATTCATTTGTTTTCCGGGAGACTCAGGTTCGATCCTTCGGGACCCAAATAATTTTAATTAGCCTTAGACATTAATGAMCAATGGAATTCTACCACGTGGCAGCCTCTCATTGGTCTATCCTTTCCACATGTCGACAAATGATTGGTCCACTTGTATGGCCATGTCACTATATGATATGCCTTGTCACCTGCCCAATCAACGTACAATGTGCCATATGGAATCTTAGGGTATTGCCACATCATCACCATATGACCTATATGATTGTGAAATTTTCACCCTTTCAGTGGTGACACGTGTCACCTTAACCCTGTTGACTTTTTCCTTTTTCCCTAGTTTGACTCAAACTTTGACCATCCATAACTTTTTCATGCGAACTCTGTTTGAGGAGATTTTTGCACCGTTGGAAAGATATCGCTGAGATCTACGCATTGGTGGATTTTCAAGAGAATTTTGGATGATTCAATTTTTAGCATTTCTGAATCCTTTTGGACCTCTATGAGCATTCCAGATCATCCTAGACCTCTGTGAGCATTCCAGATCCTCTTGGATCATCTAGAATACCCTTATATATATACTCATTTCTTGGGAAAGTGTCCTTGGCATGATTTTCAAGTGTGCACCCTTTGCATACACCATGATGCTCAATATAAATTATGGAAGACTTGTGTCTATCTCCCTCAAAATAAGCAATGCCATGTGATGTAGGTGCCCCATCCTCTTGTGCCACAACTCACACAAGCTATCATTTTTATGCACAAAGGCTCAAGCATGTTCACCCTAAAACTTGTACAAATTACTTTCTCTAACCCTTATTACCTGAGATATATATGGGATATATTCTTTTAGTTTGATGAGGACTTGTTGGTTCTTGAACTCCACCACAAAGCCCTTATCTTTTATAATTGAAACTGAAAGAAAATTCTTCCTTAGACCTGGTACAAATAAGATATCATCAGAATATGAATAATTACCTGACTCGAGTTGGAAGGGAATAATATCAACTCCTACTACTGGGTACTTGGCATCATCACCAAGCTCAACTTGTACTCTTGAGTTCTACTTCTTCAGACTAGAAAACAATTATCAGGCTAATGCTAGATGTTGAGATGCCAAACTGTCCACATAACATGCATTTATTGGAATCGTGTTGGTAGAAATGATAGATACCAATGAGAAATCCTTCTCAAACGTGACAAAATAATCATTCATTTGAGATCCTATAAAGGCTACTAATTTATTTTTTTATTTCTTCCCTTTACCCTTCTTCTTATCTGGACACTATGATGCATAATGACCCTGCCTATGACAACTAAAGCACTTGATTTTACTAAAGTCCTTATTTCTTGGCTATGAGGTTGACTCCTCATTCTTTCCCTTACCCTTGTTGGTTCCTTTACCTCTTTCCTTATTTGATTGACAAAATAGATCTAGGTTCTCTTCACCATCCTTCTTACTGGTATTTGATTCCATCCAAGTCTTCTCCTAGATACAATCGTCTCAAATACTCTAAGAGTTAGGAATTTTTTCTCGACCGCAAATGCCTTTGATAAATAGTTTCCATGAAGCTTGGAATCCATTTAGTGCCATTTTCACTAACTTTACATCTTCAAACTTCTCGCAAGTACTACAAGTTTATCACAAATCTATGTGATCTTCATAAAACAACTGGTGTATGTGTCTAATATGATCATCACTATGGATATGAGTTTGTTCTGCAATATTATCTTCATGTTTATGTTTTAACTCTGGTAGATATTAACCAGGGCATCAAACATCTCCTTTTTTTTCATATTCTCTAATACATAAGGGATCAGATGATCCTTTATGGAATCCAAGATCATTTGCTTGGCCTTCACTTCCCTCTTGTTGTGAGCTATCAATTTCCATATATTTGTAGGACGAGTATCAATGTTCTTAACAATATCCCATATATCATTCTCTTCAAGTAACAGTGTAACCCTCACCTTATAATATGTAAGCTGTCGTGCATATTCCAATGGAACAGTTTGTCACAAAAAATCTAATAAAATACTAAAAATCTTTACTATTAAGGTTATTTTTCCTTTATATCTCCAGAATATTTAGTTACTAATTTTCTTCTTGTGCATGAAATAGATAAAATGTAGAAACTAGAGAATATTAAAATAAAATCACACCATCCACAAATAAACATAATATATGAGCTGGGAAACCCAATACAAGAGAAAAACCAGTTAGAAGGTGAGGTTTCTCTGCTCTATTTTCTATGGTATAGAAATGATGTAAGTACAAAGAACGATGACCTCTATATGTTGTTTCCTTTGACTTGTGGCCTGTATGACTACTACAAAATCTCTCCTCCTCTTTTATGCTCACAGAATACCACTCTCATATGTTTTTATCAACTATGGAACAAGATACAATGCAAAATAATGGAACCCCTTCTCCTCCTAGTGGCCCAATATTTAACATAGCATGATAGGCATCTAGGGGTGGGGTTTTGACTTCCTCAACCTTAAATTGTGATAAGGTTTTGGACCTTCTAGAATGTTCTTATAAAATACACTACATGACTAGCCCCACATGTCTAATTAATGGAGGTTGATGCAACATTCACTCACACCATGGTGATCAATATGGTAGGTCAACTTCAGGGAGGCATAACTTTCTCATACAAACTTCAATTGAAAAATGGTTTTCACCGTTGGAAAGGTATCAATGTGTAGAATATAGAATATTTCACTATAGTAAGGTTTGAAAAAAAAATGTCTCTTGATGCCTCAAAATGGCTCTGGACGATTTCAGATGGTTTTTTGGACCCAAATTTCCAAATTTGGACCAGCCACCAAAATGGTCCTCCATGCCAATTCCTCCAAATTTTCCACCCAAAAAGTACTAAGATAGATGAAAAATAATATAATGATCCAATATGGATCATACCTCCCCATTTAGGGAGGATTTTGTTCCAAAAAATATTTACTGAATGAGGTGAGGAAAGTTTTTCTCTACCTTCTCCCTGAAGTTCCACTTTGCTTTGCCTAGAATTTGTCCTTTCAACCCAATCTGCCAAAGGTCATGCTACCCATGTCTTGTATTTCTAGACCACTTCTAAAAAACTATGTCCTCTACGAACTCTTCCTAAGCATCTAGCGATAATTACTCTATGGAAGGTAGGACCTTCTTCTCTTCTTGATCCAACATGGAAGGCTCATAGAGTTTGAGATTATCCACATTCACTACTGAGTAAATGCGCATGTATGGTGGTAGATTGAGTCTATTGGATTTATCTTCCACCTTTTTCGATACCTCAAAAGGATCATACCGTAAATCCTTGATATTCATACCAGGACCCTGTAGCCTTTCCTTATTCACTTATAGCCATACTCTTTCTCCCACTTTAAATTTTCTCTCTATTCTATGTTGGTGATGCCCAACCTTGTACTTTTCCCGTGACTTATTCAGTGTCTCTTGTAATTGCAAATGAATCATCCTGATCTTCTCAACATTTTTTTCTTCTTTTGATGGATCTCCTATGAGGTCCTCCCTTACTCCTTTTTTTTCCATATACAACAACTAAGGGTGAATATTGTAGACCTCTTCAACTTAGTGTCCATATTCTCCCACAATGTATTCCAAAATGCATTAAGAAATTTGGTATCCCTATCTGAGATGATGCTCCTTGGTATCCAAAAGTGAACCCAAAATTGTTTAAAGAACAAGTTTGTCGTTTTCTATCTCTTGATGGTGTTTTTACAAGGCATGAGAATGAACATATTTTTGAACCTATCAACCACCAAAAATAAATAGTCATTTCCCTTCCATGTGGTTGGTAAACCTACCACAAAATCCATGGAAATTCTTTCCCAAGGTCGAGTGGGTATAGGTAAGGGATGGTAGAAACCTTGTTTCCTATTATTGGGCTTGATGTTAAAATAAAGTAAACATCCTCTAATATGCATTTCTACATATTCTTTCATTCTGGGCCAGTACACATACCTTTGTAAATTGGTGACTGTCTTCCCAACACCAAAATTCCTTGCAACCTTAGAGGTGTGAGACTCTCTGATAAGATACAGTCATTCACCTTTAGGGACACTGAGTTTGTCAATATTGTAGAGTAAACCATTCTAAAAATGATAGTTATCGTTTCCATCACCTTCTTATATATGAATTTGGCCTTGTAGCTACTGAAACAACTCCTTGAAGTCCTCATCTTCTGTGTATGCCTCTGTGTATGCATCATGGGTAAAATCCTCCATGTGCATCGTAGTTCCTAAGGATGTAATATTGGATGTGGGTGGTCGTGAAAGAATGTCTTCCAACTTATTTTTGCTACCCTTATTATACTTTATGACCAAATGAAATTGTTGTAAAACCCCATCCACTTGTAATTCTTGGTTTGTTGTAGCTTACTTTGGATCTTCAAATACTATAGTGGTTGGTGATCTGTGTGGATGATGGTCTCCTTTCCCATCAAATAGTGCTTCCATTTCTTGACAAATTGAACCAGGGCATAGAGTTCCTTGTCATAGGTAGGGTATTTGAGAAATTCCCCATGAAATATTCTAGAATGGTAACATATTAGCCTCCCCCCTTGCATCAAAATGGATACCATGGAATACCCACTTGCATCTGTCTCCACTTAGAAGGTATTATGCAAGTTTGGTAGCACGAGCATTGGTGCTTGACTAATATTTATTTTCATTTTATCAAAGGCCTTCTGCTAATTATTCCCCCATTGAAAACTCTTACCATTGGTTGTCATGGCATGGAGTGGTACAAATTCCACTGAAAATGAATCTATGAAATTTCGCAAGTATTATGGTTCCCCCAAAAAACTCCCAACTTCAGTGAAATTTATAGGAATTGGCCATTTCATGATGGCCTCCATATTTTTCGGATCTATCTTGAGCTCCCCTCCACCAATCACATACCCCAAATACACCAAATACTACTAAGAAAAATCACATTTCTTGAGATTGGCTAGCAGCCGATGATTTTTCATAGTCTCTAACACCTACATAAGATGTGAGATGTGATAGACCTCCCAAGTAGCACTATAAACCAATATATAATCCAAACAAACAATAGAAAATGAATATATACAAGGGCATAAAACATCATTCATTAGTATCATAAAGGTAGATGGTGTGTTGCATAAACCAAATGGCATAACCAACCACTCATAGAAACCTTTCCTTGTCTTGAAGGCAGTCTTCCAGGTATCTTCTTCTTTGATTCGTACTTGGTGATATCTTGATTTCCAATACATATTAGTGAAGTACTTGGCATGCTAAAGCTAGTCCAACATATCATCGATCCTTGGAAGGGGGTATCGATTATTCAATGTAATATTGTTCAATTCCTTCTAATCGATACACATTATCCATGTCCCATCCTTCTTGGGAACAATTATGATGGGTGACCCACAAGGTGAGGTACTTGTTTGAATCACAATCTTCTCCAACAATTGTTGCAAATACTTCTTCACTTCATTTTATTCCAGAACATAATATCTATACAACCCAATATTTGACAATGAGGAGTTAGAAATAACTATATTTTGTGCTCCACATCCATCTTGGGTGGTATCCCCTTAGGCTCCTTGAAAAATCCTTTTTATTCCTATAGAAAATCCTCCAACTATTGTTTATACTCTTTAGTACACCCCTCTAGGGATGCCTTCAATCTCATTGACTCATCATCAGTCTGTTTTTCTCTTAATAAAAGAAAAACATATTTCTTACTAGAACTAATAAACTTCTTAGCTTGGTTGACACTTACCAATGAGATCTTTTACTTGCCTTTATGTGTATTAATGATGTAGAACTTTCCATCTTTGATCATTCGGTATTGGTTGGATCCCTGCATGAAGATTTCTTCCCTCATATACATGTAGGGGCTTCCAAAAACTACTCCACATACATCAAGGGGTACTATGTATGATTCCACTTCATCAATATAATAAGCACTTATAGAAAATTTAATCTTACACTGCTTCTTTACCTTTATTTCTGCATCCTTGTTTACCCAACCCAATGGATAGGGGATAGGATGATCATGAACCTCTAATCCAATCTTGTTGACCATATCCATTGCTATGAGATTATCCTATGAACCAAAGTCGAATAGAGAATCTATCTTGGTCTTCTTGACCTAAATCTTGATGTGGAAGAGATTGGTCATCTCCTTATCTTCCTGGTGATGAAGGATACTCAGATTCACCTCCTTCTACATGGATGTGAAAACAATCTTTTCATATACACCCGAGCTACTTTCAAACTGATTTGTTGAATATATGGCTAAAAGGTTATTTTTCTTTTCATCCTTCTTATGGTTTGTTAAGCCCTAATATTGGCTCATTATGTTAAGGTCCTAACCCGCACATAGGTAGATCAATGTATTCGGATGTAATAAAGGTCAATATTAATAAGACCTTTCAATAAAATAGAATAAGGCAGATGTAAGAAGACCTAATAGAAGCTTCCGCTTCTAGAAGGATCTTCCTCTAGATGCTTCTTTTTAGTATAAATAGGAG
>JASDQU010013674.1:115923-128668 GCA_032191745.1 Picea mariana
GAAATAGTTTTGCATCAAGCATTTAGTCCACTTGCCTCTTAGGCTAGCTAGTTGTTCAATGAGAAGTCTTTTCTTACTTGTCCCTTTGCTTTAGTAGGATAGACAGTTGTATTTTCTTACTTGTCTTTTGCTTTAGTAGGTTAGTTAGGTGTCTTTGCTTACTTGTCTATTTTCTTTAATAGGTTAGATAGGTGCTTTTTCTTACTTGCTTATTTAATTGCTTTCATAGGGTAGTTGCTCATTGAATATAGGTTGGCAAGTTAAAAGTAGTTTGCTTTCATCATTTGCTTAGTATTCTTAGTAGTTTACCTTTGCTCATTGTCATGAACTAGTTTGCTTTGAATAGGGTTTTTACTTGCTTTCTTAGGAACTATCCATTAGTCCTTGGCCCAAAAGTACTTAGGTTACCTAGTTTCAAGTCGCTTAATAGGGTTTTCTCATTAGATAGGTTTTATTGAATAGATTGGTCTTAGATAGCTACTTTCATTAATTAGATTATACTCCAACCAAACTTTTACCTTTGGCATATATTTTACTACAACTTCAAGTTTACTTACCTCGGGTTGACAAGTTAATTGAGGGTAGTTTACTGTCTTTTTTAGTACATATAAATCACCTAACAATATTTCTCATAGAATAGATTTGTATTATGGATTAATTATGGTGAAATGTTCATGAATGTGACCATAGTGAATGTATGTAATAATCGTAAATATGATGAGTATAGGAATCTGAATCATAAGCAAGTAATATTGAATAGAACCGAATCACATGCATAGATATAGTAAGGAATAATGAACCAATTTTTTTCCTCCCATTCCCTTACTACTACATAAGCCTGGTTCTCGTAGTCCCAATAGATACCCCAGGTGAGACCTCACCTATGCAAGCAGGTCATGATGTCCAAAGGTCCGGTGTCTGGTGGGTTTTTTGGTAATAGATAAACCAAACCTTGGATCTTACAACCCATGCACAAGATAATTATAACAAATGGTTCTATTGCCAGGACTGAGAATTTGTGATTAAGGGAATGTTTTGGAGGCTAAATAAGAAGGAGATTACAAAATGATTGGAAAGAAAGGAACAAGAGTTTGCACGAAAATAGAAAATGAATCCTTGGATGAGTGACAATAAATGTTTGTAGAGGTATCTATACATAGATTTGCATGGAATCTTCTTTGGTGAATTCCCAAATATTCTGACGGAGTGGATAAATAGGTTAGTAGAGAAAAATGGAAGGTTCAGGGAAAGAACATTGAGGAATTTGACTCCTAAATTGGTAAGAGAGTTGAATGTTGTAAGTAACCCAACTACTTGAGAAGTTGAATTTTAGTTGGATAGCATATTAGAAGGATATATTACAGAGTTTGCAGTAGATTGCATTCAATCATACAATGTTGTAGAAAGGAACTTTTTCAAAGGTCCACATGGGACGTTCTTGAAATCATTAGGCACGTGGATAAATATGCTATTGTGTGAAAAACAAGTGATGATCATGGAATTCGATGGCTAAATGGGTTTGCATACATAGCAGAGATGAAGGATGACAAGAGGATAGTAAGAGAAAATGGATAAAGTAGTGAGAAAGGAAGGGAGGGATTGAGGATGCAAGAAGACAATATACCATATGAACGATACTAGTTTGGAGAGCTGCGTAGAGGAAGAAGGTATATGAGGAAAAAGATTGGGGTTGAGAAAGGAGAGCCACACAGTGAGATAGAGGGGAGAGAGCCTTGCACACTAGTCTGAATCGTGGAGATACCATATATAGAAGGAGAAGAAGAGGAGATTTAGCTTGTTCCAATAATCGAAGAACCAATAAGTCATACTCAAACATAATCCTATGTTGAATCCATGACCTTGTGTGTGTCATCAAAATCAAATATAACAATTTAATATTTGTCAAAGTCCATCATAGTTAGCCAAGGAGGAAAGAGTAGTAGTGGTTAGAGCGGTGGAAATAGCGCACAAAGTCAGAATCAGAGTCAACCATCATCACCGAGAGGAGGGAATACACAAAGCAACATGGTAGGGGTAGATAATACTCTTAGACTTCCTGAGTTCCAGGGAGTGGGATCAGAGGATCCATAGCAACATATGTTTGTCTGTGAAACAATTTGGGCCTCTAAGAACGTGCAAGATGAAGCTATGGAGATTTCACAATTAGCGAAAACATTAATAGATTGTGCACTAGTATGGTATACGAAGTTATAGAGTATCACTCCTACAAGAAAGGCCAAAACCTTGGAAAAAATAAAGAAAGCATTACTAAAGGAGTTAAAAAATCCTAAGTCAGAGTCACAATACATCACAGAACGAAGGAGATCAAACATGTGCAAATAGAGTATGTATTGGATTTCTATCATAGATTTAAGGATGTGATGGGAATATTGATTTTCTAGATCCCAAATCAACAACATCAAGAGTGGTTTATTGCAGGACTTCTACCACACATTTTCATTCCACTAATTCAACAAAAGGTTACGTCGCAGCCCAAGGCCCTAGAAATTGCAATGAAATTAGAGTCATCTTCAGTAGGAGATAGTGGAGGAATAGCACAAGTTTAGACGTAGTTGGTTGCATTGATAATTCAACTATTCGAGCTTACAAAAGAGAAGGAGAAATGAGAACAAGTTTGGTGTACCAAGTGAAGGACTGAAGGCCATCATAAGGACGAATGCCCATTATTCGCATAGTATTTGAAAGCTAGAGTGTTGAACCCATTACCAGGGGGATACTGCGAGATATGTAAGAAATGGGGCCATCATCCTACTGAGTGTCTATTTCTACAGAAGTATCAGAGTGAAAAAAAGAACTTGTTTTTCAATTTTTGCAAGTCTATAGGACATGAAGAGAAGGATTGTCATGTGTCCGACTTAATGAGGGAGCGCACATCAGAAATGTACAAGATAAAATAAGAAAATGTCACAATAGAAGGGGGTGGTCCAGAGTATAAAAATGAAGAGGTTTCAATCAAGGGAACAAAGGGAACATGAGGGAATTTTGGTAGAGGAGGACGAGGACCAATTATATGTTATAACTGTAATCAACCTAGATTGTTGGCCCACAACTACCCGAATCCATGTATGGAGTGCACATATTGTGGAGAACCGGATCACTCAACATAATACTATCCCCAAATAATTGTAAAGTGGCGGGATAGAGGGAACCCACACCAGAATCTGAATCAAAATGTGCAGAAGATATTAGCTGAAAGACATAATGAAGGACCAAGAGTAGCAGTTGTTACATGCATAGGAGATATAAAAAGGGATGATATGACGAATGAAAGAAAGAAGACTAAGCAGTGGGTAAGAAATTCACTAGGGCCTATGCCAAAATTTGATCCAAAACAAGAAAAGGGGACATATCATAGAGAAAGAAAAGAAGTACTTAGACAACATTGGGTAGCATCAACATCATATGTTCCTCGTATAGAAGATTGCGCGATGCTAGAGAAACCAATTGGAAAGGTAAACACACTAATGGAATACATGAGGAGTTGTGTAGAGATAATGAAGGATGAAACTATGTTGAGTGCACTATATGACATGATTGATCATTGTATAAGAGGAAGGGAAATTCCTGCTACACAAAGAATGGTAAATCAGGTACTGTGTAGAAAGAGATCCAATGAAGAATTCAGGTTTAGTGCATAGATTGGAGAGTATGATGTGGATAATGTTATCTTGGACTTAGGGTCTGATGTGAACATGTTACCTAAGAAGACATGGGAGATTATGGGAAAACCCAAGCTAGTATGGTCTCATGTTCAGGTAAGTCTCGTGAATCAACACAAAATAGTTCTGATTGGGATATTGATAGGAGTACCTGTGAACATAGATGGGATGCACAACATGGTAGACTTTGAAGTTATTGAAATCGTAGATGACATTCAACCATATCCATAATTTATTGGGCTGGAATGGGCTTTCGATAACTAAGAAATAATTAAATTGAAGAGGAGGGAGATGATATTTGAGTTTGGAGATTTAAAATTCACTGCACCCTTGGACTCATCAGAAGGAAAGAGATACATAGAGCTAGTAAGAGGGAACAACATTGAAAACCTATAAAACCTGACAATGTGGTTGGAGGATTATTTCAACCTGACAACGGATGGTGCATTGAGTTTGAGAAGTATCAGTTCATGCATATCTGATTCAGAAGTAGGTCTAGAGAATTAGTAGTAGAGGATGCATGAAGTGTCAACTAGACAATGTGAGCACATAAACCAATCCTTGCACTAGATTGGAATGAAACTATGTTATCCACCTAGGTATGATGGACTAACTGAGATAACTATGTTTGTAAAATAATTTCATTTGTAGGTACTCGAACAACAAAGGTTGTTGGCACTTGATGTTTTCTTAAAGGTGACTCCAACTAGATGGTGGGTTGCACATAGAGAGAGAATTAAAGACTGGTCACACTATAGTAGACTAATGCAGATACTGTTTGGCTCTAAGGAAGAAAAAATTGTGCAGAAGTATACAGGAGAGAGTGACCCAGTGGGTCATGTGGAACAATGCAAGGCTTTATGGAGTTTAGTAATGGAACAATAGTGGATGCAAAAATTTATACACACATTGGATGCAATTCCGAAGAAATGGTATTTAGAATTGGAAATGCGTAAGGAGACAACAAGATGGGAAGAACTGGTCCAAAGGTTTAAGATCACATTCACATTTGAACATGAATCTCCATCAATAGATGCAGTGCTACATGCAATTAGAACAAAGATATTCTCTAAGGAAGAGACGATGGAGGTAGTACCATTATGAAGTTTTCACAGAGCCAAGATGACTATCCATAAGATATTGGAGTGCTATAACATATCTAAGGAAGAGTACGCAGAAGAGGGTCCTAGGAATGTACAATTACCTGAGACAGAAGGAGAACGAGCAGTAGAAGGGCCATAGCTTGAATCTGTCGCATATACATAGCCTATAATTACATGAAAGGTAAACATTTGGATGACAAAGAATCACAAGTTTACACATATAGGAGATTATTGAAACAATGCAAGAGTTGAGAAGATTGCAGATTTACTGCTAGAACACCAAGACCTATTCCCAATGGAATTTTCATAAATGAAGGGGCTGAAAGGTGTTATCGGACAAATTGGTAAGTGCGGACACAAATATATCTCCCTAGTTTCACCTCGAAACTAGAACAAAACAAGACATAATATAAATTGTTCCCTAAGTTTTAATTATCAAGCATACTAACTAACAAGAGATAAATGACGTACCTTTTAAATGTCATTTGTCCTTGCTAGTGTCATACTCGCTCTGTTCCAAGGCTTATGGGATGTTGAACCTATGTGATCAAGGATTCATACAATAAAATAAGACCAATTTTATGGGAAAGAAATATATCACTGTATTAAAGATATGGAAAGGAGAATGCAACCAATGCCTTGATGTTGTAAGGTCCCTTACAATAGTTCCTTGCTTCCCACACACTTCTAATCCATATATTCAGAGACTGTATATCTGATAGCTACTCACAATCTATCTTGACAAAGCAAAGCTCAAAGCAAATATAGGCCCAAAAACTCCAAGCTACAAAAATTACTCAAACCCAATCAAGATAATTTTCCCAATGAGAACTCCTCTCCTTTTATAAGCTGAAAAGGATAGGGTGATAAGGTTAGGATGATACCATGAGATCAGGGATGCGAACCATATTCAAACCAATCGGAGGCCACCTTACCCTCAAAGCTTCTATTCTAGAACTTTCGAGAAATTCCTCTTTTTCCTTCGTACGAAAATCGTCACACCCTTAACACTGAGAAAAATGTGACAACGTCACATGCCATTGTGGTGCAACCTATGACAATCCTAGATCGTCACACCCTTAACACTAAGAAAGGTGCAACGATCCCTTTTTATAAGGTTTTTGACAAAGGAAAAGTATAATTTCATCTCTCTGGGAAAATGTATCTTCATTATTCTTCAATGATTAAGCCATTGATCCTTCTAAAGACAAAGGATAGGTTTACATCATTAAAGGTCATAGGGGTGACAAAAATATTGTGTAACAGTGAGCCCCCCAAAGTATGAAGTTAGAACAAAGTGATAGCTGAAAGACTTTGTCGAGTGTGTTTAGGGAACAAGGAACACATCGGTCGGAAACCTGCTAACAAACAAGGAAATATAGTACAATAATATGTCATCACTGAGGTAGGAATTCCCATAATCAGAATACAAATGACTCAAAGCATAAATTCCAACATGCAAAGATCCATTTCAAGTAATACAAGTCATGGCCACCAAACATACACTGTGGATCCATGCCAATATGACTCAAATATGAACATAGCCACCAAAAATAAACTGTGGATCTATGTGTTAAAGAGTCAAATATGAACATAGCCACAAGACATACACTGTGGATCTATGCAATAGTACAATATGAATATACTCCAATGCAACCTGAATTTGTTAGAAAATATCTAGGGTCTTCATCTCCACCACTTTATAGTATGAATCTAACCATGTGAATACATGTGTTGAATTCGAACATGGTAGGAACCACTTGATTACCGGTCATTAGTGTATACCGTTAACAAGTGAGAGGGAAATCACCATAGTGTCAATGAATCCCAAGGTATTCTAGTACAATCCAACGCATGTGAATTAATGAGTTGAAGTCGAACACTCGACGGAATTTCCCGATCAGGGGTCGATAATGGAAACCCACTGTCGAAAGTGAGGAAACCTATCATTGAGGCATGCAAGTTCCAAGGTACCAATTAGTTTTTAAGTATAATTTCTAGATATTGAGTTGAATTCGACAGGAAAATACTCTTCAGAGGAAGGCCTTAATGTATCCCCCATCAATGACACGAAACGGGTAAAAAGAGTTGTATATTAGAGTAACAAGTAATTCAAGACTGACTCAGGGATGGCCGGTGCAATAGAAGGCTTAAGGACTGTAGAAATAGCCGACACAATAGAAGGATTTCCGAGTTGAACTTCTCTTTTAACATATTGACGACACAACAACTGTCTTGGAAAAACTGACTCAACAATAGGGATCACATACCAATTTGTAATCTTATAAAGGAGTATGATCAAGAGACAAGAGATTATTCCAACCTAGACACAAAGCGAGTGAAAGGGTGTCATGTTCAAAAGAGACTCTTCCATAGAATACAGGTTTAGACACATTTCTTTCCCAATTTTCCTCCACCATTTCTGGCAAGTACCTCTTTAGTTTTACACAAGCTTGAGGAGGCTAATGTATGCTTGAATTGTAATCTCATCCTTCAGAGTATATTTAATGAACCCTAGGAGGGAGTGGTTTGGTCCCATATGGGATTTTTGATTTTTGTTTTACGATTCCAAAGAAATAAAACTCAATGGTCTTTTCATATTTATGGAGTTTGAAAAGAACTTAAAGAGATAAAACAGTCTCTGAGAAGACTAACATAGGGAGCACTATATAACAAGAAATTGAAGCATCAAACATATTGGGACAGGAGGCAAGACCACTCGAGCCTTCCGCGGAACCAATCAATACAACTTTTTATTTTACACCACCACTAAGAAATCCTAATTTGGAAGATATCATAGACCCTGAACAGGTGAATATTTTGTTTGGTAGCTGAGCTAATGTAATTATCTCTCAAATTGACACAAAAAATTTGGCACCGATAATCTCAACCGGCTTGAGTAGAGTCCCAGACATCCAATCAGTAGGAAGACCTTTTCATCAAAGAGAAACTTTGTTTTCTTCAAAGATAAAACCACTTAGGTACTTTCTTTTTGGAAACCAAGCCAATATGGGTGATAAGGAGGACCATAACAATGTAAGACATGGGGAAGAAGAAGAAACTGGAAACCAAACCGAAACTACCTTCGGATTTCCGATTTTAGACACCACTCCAAATGTCAACATGAAGAATATTCCTCTCTTAGCACTGCCTACCTTTTATGGTAAAAACAATGAAGATCCAAACACCTTCCTATTTGAATTTGACATCTTGTGTAGGAGCTACAATTATGTGCAAGATGCCCAGAAATTAAAACTCTTTTCTGCCACCCTCAAAGACTCTGCATTAAGATGGTTCATGGGGTAGGGATAATCTAGTATTAGGTATTGAGAATCCATGAAAGACATCTTTCTTAAGAAGTACCAAGACTACTGCAAGAACAAAGAGTCTCGTAATGACATCTTTAAAGTCCAACAGTTAGAAGACGATACCCTTGAAGACTATATGGAAATATTTGGTTATATCTCCCAGAAGTCAAAATACCATGACCTCCCAGAGGATCCAGTTAGGGCTCTTTTCCTCAAGGGAATTTCAGAAGAATATTTGGAGATGCTTAACCTGATGGAATCAGGTGATATTTCTCATAAGCCATTTGCTGAAATATGTGAAATGTGTAAAAACTACTCAAGGAGTAGAGCCAAAACAGGAAAGAATGTTCGGGACCCTTACAATAGAAGCTTAATACAAGTTAGTTCAGGTGGTATTACAAGAGTAGAGATAGAGAACCTTCTAGAAAACTTCAAGATAGACATCCTAAGCGTAATAGGTTCCCAGTTGGACACCCTTAAACTAAAAAAGAAACAGGAGGAGAATGCAACAATGAGCATATATTGCTCAAGATGAAAAAGGAAGCATTCCTTAAGGGAATGCCCATTAGATAACATTTCAGTTTGTGGCTTCTGTACAGAAGACCATTCAACTGAGAAATGTCCATCCTTGCCCGATTTATTAGCCATCTATAGGAGTGGATATCCTAGGGAGTCTTCTTATGCACCTAGGAGGCCATGGCAGCCTAGGAATCAACCTACATACCCATATCTACAATCCCAAGTTCCACCCTATTATCAACAACAACAACAGTGGAACCCACCAGGTTGGAAAAACTGGTCTACTCAGTACCAACATCCTTAGCTACAAGGATGGAGAGGAGGACACAATCTAGGAAACCCTCAAGCTCCACCTATTCCTATGTCCAACCATCCTTATCCTCAGTTCCCATCAAACACTCCATAGCTTCTGCCAAAATTCATTCCACCACCTTACCTCCTATCCCAAACAACCCCTACAATATCAAAATGAAAGCTCCCTGAGACCGACACTATTATTGGCACAACCAGTGCCAAACCCCAATAATAATCCCCTTCAACCTCTTAACAATGTTGAGATGCAAGCCTTCCCAACATATTTCATTACTCCTGTTCCATTACAGGAACTTCAACTAAGATCGGGAAAATTTCTAGATAGGCAGAGACCTTCAATAATCATCCAGGAAGAAGAAAAAGAAGAAACCACCCAACAACCCACATATGACACTAGGTGGGAAGATGTTATTATCCTGAAGAATCAAGAACCCAAGTTTTATCACTGAAATTTCATCCGCAAATGGTTACAAGAATCCAACATCGTCAAACAGTTATGAGGTCACCCATGGACCAAAATTACCACAAAAGTATTTCCAAAAGGTCCAAAACTATACAACCAGTGATAAAATTAAAGTGTGTTGTGACTACAATGGGTGCGCATGTACATGCGCAAAACAAAAACGCAGGAAAAATGCACATGCGCTCGATGTGTGACTGTGGTCGCTAAAATACGTACACATCTGAGAATGGTTCATTTATGAGATTGGTCGGCCTCCCACCCGCTTCTGGTTCAACTTCCAAGTTGATTTGACACCCAAATCTGGACTGGATCCAACTGGGTGGTTGGTCAAAGACCTAAAAATGCCCTAATTAGCCTCTTTTCACACTACAAGCTGGTTGCACAATACCTCAAAGAGGTGCTATAAAACAAGGCCATGGGTGCACTTCATTTCCAAGGAATTAAATAGCAAAGTTATGCTGCTACTATTCTCTTGAAGAATCCTCTATTTTCATCAAGAGTATACTAGAACCATTACATTGGGCAATCCATCTTACCCCTTGAGTCGATTAGCTTGGAATTCTTTCACCATTTTCATTCAAAGTTGTAAGAAGAGCTTATTTGTGGGGGTCCAAGAGCCCTCCTTTGGAGGAAGAAGGGACTTATAGTCCTCTTTCTTCTCAGTGTTTTCTTTCACTAATATAAACCTTTCCATTGGTGACATGAATCTTATTATCTTTTGCTCTTATGTCCTTATGCTCAAACAGTTTAGTTGTTATTTTATTTTTTAGTTTAATTCTTAGTTGTTCTTTTATATTTCTTTCTCTAACCCTTTTCCTTACAACTGTCCTACTTAGCAAACCCAACTAAGCTTGCAATCACCTCTTTTTTTCTCATCTAGGTGGAAAAAGAGGCGCAACAGATTGGAGACTCCACTGGGGAAAGGTATCAATTTCCTACCCCATTTGGGTTTTTATAGCTCTTCTTTTGGTTTATTTAACCTGCAGGTGCATTATCCGACCCAAGACAACCTTCAAAACATCCAATTCCAAGTTGAATTGAGAGAATTCCATCCATAATTTTCTTCATTGTCGTATGTCAGTTGTGCGTGGGTTTTTTGGCCCACAGACGTGCATAGTGCACACATGCGCTAAAACCACAGTTCTATTCTGTGCACCTGTGACCATAATCTTTTTTTGGTCTGTGCACAGGCACTCAATGAACCTCTGTCTACTCTGGGACCCGCGCACCTGTTCAGAAAACTACACATTGTAAGGTTTTTGTGATTTGGGGAATGTAACACCCTGTTTCCCCCAGTTTGTAAAAATAACTGGACTGGCCCAGAACTGTGGAAAACTCAGAAATGTGAATATGTGATGTGAATGGACCTTGTGGAAAAGGTCGATGAATGTGAATAACATTATGAATTTATATTACAGGACTGCTGAGAGGGGATGTGCTGAAAAAGAGACCACAGTGGCTATAGAAAGGTGGTGGAAGGCTCTTGGAAAGGTGGCATTAACTTCCACCGAGAATCAATACCGTATTTGGACTCCACTAGCTCGGAGAACCAAAAGCGGCTCGCTGACCCCGAATTAAATGTCTCGCAGGCTGGCAGGCAGATGGCTCCTTAGGAGTTAATGAGGGATGGGGAGGTGAACCGCCCATCCGTAGAGCCATCGGGCCTGACTGACATGAGGGAAATCGTGCCACATGCAACCTCGCAAGAGGATAAGGCGTGGGGGAGAAGCGATTGGGGGGGACGATGCGAGGGGAAAAAGAGAACTCTGGCGATATTCAAAGTGGGTGATAGCAGAGAGGAAGGAGAGTAACCTTTTCTCCTGGTCACTGGAAAATAGAGATGCAGTCTCACAGCATCATGTTCTCATCTTGGGGGTGGCTAGTGGTAAATCTGTTGGGAGTCACTGAGCCTACGGTTGGGTGGAAACAAGCACCCCTCTCAGTAGTTGCATAACCCCTGGTGTTACTTTTTGATAAGTGTTTTACCTTTGACATCTTGAAATATATGTATGTTGACATTTATGATCATAAGCTGTGAAATTGAGAATGAATTCATTATAAGAATGTCTGTATGGTGTCTTGATCAGTATTGGTAGTTGTATGTTTATATGGAAAGACTATGTGTGGCTTATGCTCTCTTAAATTGTTATTTATATGCAAACTGATCTAATTTAGACTTCACGCCTGGTTCTCGGGAGAGATACCCTTATCTGCCTTAGATAGTACCCTAGGTAAACCTGCCCATAGAGATACCCTCCTTGAAAAGATAATCAAGAACCTAGAAGGAGGACGTGAAGGCGCAAGGCCTTAAGAAATCCTTGATAAGTATCAAATTGACGGACGAGATCTCGTCAGGAAATCTATGGTCACTCATGACCATTAGATTTGGTAGAAGAAAGTAGGTTGTTAAACGCCTTACCACCTTGTCTTTCTGTACCTTCGTGGATAGCGACGAAATCGGGATCGTAGATCCTCGAGGTCCATGAGAACATCTAGACCATTGATTTTTCCCCACCCAGGAAGTCGGGGAAGAATGCACAAGTTAGAAACATGTATGAGCCGTCATATCTAGGCTGGAAGACCCAACAGCCGTTGCATCTGTCAGGAGATACCCGAGGGTTAAACCCCCAATGAATAAGGGCGAAATCCCCAAAATGGATTTGGGTCATCCAATTAAAGGAGGCCACGTGTTGTGAGATTTCCCATTTTGGGAAATCGGGAGTCGAGAACTCAGAAGTTCTGATGACGAGAGATCAGGATGTTCCGTGGTGGAAACTCTGAACCAGTCATAGACCAACCGATTTCGGGAGGCTACGTGTCGAGATATTAACCGTTTCGGGAAATCGAGGATCGGGGATTCGAGAGTTTTGTTGACAAGAGGTCGAGCTCTCACCTTAACAAATCCCGACGGAAGAGAGAGTGTGGTCATGTGGGAGAAGGTCATATCAACCAAGGCATAACCCAAGTGGTAATCACTGATTTAGTCTTGTTCGGCACTTCGACGTTTCGACACTCGGGATACCGAAGGGCATGTTCCCTCGTGCTCTCAAACCCCAAAATCTAGAATTATAAATATCGAGATGATTAGCATGTGGTTAATTCTCGATGAACGGATGATATTCTTTCAGAGGATCTCAGGGTCTATAATGACCGTCAAATGTGAGGAAGAGATGTCAAATTTAACCTGGGGCGTGAATGCGCCTTAGGGTAAGTGGTGAGCAGATCTGAATGGCCCAAGTCCACCCACCCAGGTCTATGGCTGAGGCTTCATTCCGGAGCCCCCTTGATGTTCTTCCCTTAGCGGTGGGGGGGGTCCGGAATCGAACACGCAAATCTGGAACGGTCAGGATCTATTCACCT
>JASDQU010013674.1:128722-142414 GCA_032191745.1 Picea mariana
AAGTGGGTCCCGTCTCCTGTCATGTCGCCCACCGTATCGTGTTTCCCCTCTCGCCACCTGTACTCCACTCAACTGCATGACAAGGCTGTTCCTAATGGCCATCTGCTAACCCTGTAGGGATTTGTCGCTATTGGCCTGTTGCTAGCCCTGCTGAGGTTCGGCGGTTGTAGAGTCGAACGATTTGACATCACTGTAGTGTCGAGGCGTGAAATACAAAGAGGCAACACAATTATTTGACCTGTGATCATGACCCGCGATCACATGGGAACATAGAGAGAGAAAGAGCTAGCTTGCACTAGGCCTCCGTATGTAATTCAGGGGCTTTGATTCTGTAGAAATCAACAAAATGTTGATTATGATGGTGGATATGTGACAGGTAAGGCCCCTAGACTTCTTAAAAGTGATTTCATGCATGTTGTAAGATGCACCACACTTAGTTCCCTCTTCATATAAAGGGATTAGTCAAAACACATAGGCACTTAGGGGGTTTAAAATCATTATTTCCTCTTTTGCTTTCATTTTTCCACATGGATGGCTTGCTTTGATTAGAACTATAAGTTGGAATCATTTGTAATCACATAAAACTTGCATTAGGACTAGAAGTTGGATAACAATCTCTTAGTATGCTCTTCTCTCACACTTCCAAGCGACCTTGAGAATCAAAAAAAGATTGTAGGACAATCTCATCTCCCTTAAAAAGACTAAAATCTTTAGGAGAGGACAACAGCCCTTCTCGGGACTCCTCTTAGTTTATTTTTCAAACACATCTTAAGATTGTAATGGGCCCATACATTCCCACATGCTACAAAGATAGGATAGTGTTGAAATTTACTTTCTTAGATTAAATCACTAGGGAAGTTTAAAGGTTTTGTAACGGGCCCATACATGCCCACATGATCACAATCTAGGATAGTTTCAAATATTTTCTTAGATTAAATCACAATAGGGAGTTAAAGGAATAGTAAAGGACCCACATGTCCACATGCTAGTTTCTTAGGGACTTTTGAATTACACAAGGTTGTACCAAAGGCATTTAGTTAATTAGGTAAAGTCCACATGCAGCAAGGTGACACCTAATTCATTAAAACATTGGCACACTTTCACTCATTCAGACACAAAAGTCACTTATCGCTCACATAGTTTCTTCTTGAAATGTGGAGGTCAAAGTAAGTTTCCTCCAAAGGGATTCCAAAACACCCCACCCTTTTCTTGACGAAACTATCCACTCCCATTTAATTTCAACGAGGTTGGTTCACACCCCCAATCTCTCAAACAACCACATCTAAATTTTTTCTAAAAACTCAATAAGTTTTCCTCCACAGGAGGTGTCAAAATAAATTTTTAGTCGAGGTAGGATTTCGGGGACATGCATCCAAATAACTCCTCGTTATCTGGTTCTCACATTGTCAAAAAAATAGAAGTTGTCAAATAAGGAACTGAAAATTCGCCAAGTCAAGTGTTCCTAACACCATAAGGCAGGGAGATACATGTAAAGGGTTGAAGGCCAAGGTCCAGTTGTTCTATGTGTCCCCCCTTGAGGCACCCACATCTTGGAAGAGATCCAGCCCGTGACCCATTTCTTAGGAAAAAAATCTAAATGTCGCACTTTGACTGAGGTAACTAGTGACCAAATTTTAGGACATCTACCCAGGTAGAAATTGTGGGCTGCAATTGCACCTTGATCAGATTTTGTGTGGCTACTGAGAACTATCACCAGTTCTTTCGGGATATGCCCCCTTTACACCTCATTATAATTGATTATTTCATCCTTCACTAGTTTCTCTTCCGGTGACTTCAGACCCCACTGTTGAGTACTATTGGAAGGTCCAGTGCTATTTGAGAGGAAGGACGTTATGTTTTTTTTAGGACACGAGCATTTGTTTTCTTTTGATTCCCCGCGCAGACAAAACCCACTTATCCACATATATGATTCTTTTTCAAAACACTTGATTTATGATGCACTTCTGATTACATTTTTTATTTAGATATATATCGTGTAAAGTTCAAAATTTGTAACAAAGGATCTTGTTTATTTTTTCTCATCACAATTTGCACACATCCACACAACGAGTCAGACACCATAGGGGACCCATAGAACCCCCGTCATTATAGACACTTGCTAAACCTCCCTCCTATTCTAGGTGGAGTTACTAGTCTTGCCAACTCATCGGCACCACCTTCACACACTCTAGTGAGTGCCACTGTCTTAGGGTCAACTTTTCTTGGTTCCACATTACTTGGGTCCACTTCCCATGTCCCTCCATCCACTCGCTCTCCTCTACATGGAAGTGAAGGGCCAACTTCCTCTCGAGGGGGAAGTACCAACCCACCTAGTCCCCCTCAAGGGTCAGGTTCACAAAACACTCACACCATGACTGGAGCTAATCCTCCCCCCCTCACTACAGATTCCATATTTGGCCTCTATTAACATACCAGATCTAAGCAAACTCACAAATGATCCTATATTGCATGACCCCAAATCGCCTACAATGCCTACCAAACTGCCTTTAGACATCCCCAAGTTTGAAGGAAAGGCGAGAGATGACCCTGCCAACCATGTCATGACTTTCCACCTATGTTTCTCTTCCAACAACATTATGGATGATTCCATTAGACTATGATTATTTCAACGCACACTCACTGACCCATTAGCCAAATGGTATGTAGACAAAAAATCAGGGTCCCATGCGACTTTCGAGTCCTTGGCCAAAGCATTTTTGACCTTCTTCCAATTACCAATCCGCCACGAAAATGGTCTTGAAATACTCTCTAATTTCAAGCAAACCTCAGTCACACATATCGCTGATCACATTCACGAGTGGCGTAGATGACGTAGTTTGTGAAAAGATAAAACCACCAAACAACAGTGTCTTGACTGGTTTCTCAGATCACTTGTCTCTCTCCTCGGTAAAGATGTAGCTTCCACCTTCTCTCAATCCGAAGAGGAAACCATCAATAAGGCTAAAAAATATGACCTCTTCTATTCACAATCAGGGTACTTATACACAGTACTTCTTGATCTCATAAAACCCATGCCATTTGGTCAAGACAAACCTGGGATGTCTCACTCAACAGACGGATTGATTGGTAATACCACACACCAGAGTCCTCAACCCCAACCACCACAAAAATATCCACCGGCATATGGGGGAACCTCTTATTACCCCCCACCCCCTTATCAAAAACCATACCTTGCTGCTATTCCTCCACCCATCAGTGGTCCACTGCTGACACTCCAAATACACCCACCTATCCAAACAAATTCTAGTACTCCCTCTACCTCAGCTTATACTCTAAGTACTAGAGAAAGCACCACGCCTTCCTATGTACCTTATGGATCAAAACTCCCACAAAATCCATACTTTCCATTTCCTGGTCCTCCACAGCCCATGGCACCCCCATACCCTCACGCTGGGGTGAATTTTGTTCAACCCTCTCCTGTTCAGCAATATTAAATTTCGAACAACTAAATACGGAAAATCCGACTCATCCATCAAATAATGCCAAAAAGAAAGGAAGAAACAAGAACAATAACAACACAGGCCAAGGTGGGAATCAACCCCAACAAAACCAACCTACTGGGGGCAACAAGAACCAAGGGAATCAGAACCCCCAGGGGGGCAATAACAATAGGCGTCAAGGGAGAAATAACAATACTATTAGAACCACCTTCCCTTGTTCCCTTTGCGGTGAGTTTGGTCATTATACTCATCATTTCCCCCAAATCACTGATTTTAATTGGCTGAAATACTTAGGCAGTCTACCACATCCTCTAGCACCTCCTGCCCCTCAGCAGGCCCCACAACAATACGTGCAACAACCCCCCCCAACTGTGCTACAGAATCCCATTCCACACCAAGTTGTGATAAACACCTAACCAGACACACAACCTACCCCACCACAGTTGGGACAGTACCTCAATCCAAACAATCCCATAGATAGTACTATCCTCCTCACCAGTGAGGAATAAATCCTTCTGCAAACACGTAGTTGTCAATACCATGCACCCTCTGAGTCTCCTCCCATTCCCCCAGAAACAAACCTAGCACCGACGGGACCCCCATTGGTAATTCCTCGCCCTAACACCAAAACACCTGTTCGTATCCCTCGCATCCCATTACGTAGGAATGTCCACAACCTCGAGGCTAGGGTGGCTCATAATTACAGTTTGGTCGATGACTTAGCATAATCCTCAGCTTCAATGTCAGTCTTAGAGGTCCTTTAAACTTGTCCCACTCAGTGGAAATCATTAATTTATGCCTTAGGGGCAGTCGATCCCGTGGATACCCAACTCATCACATTTGATCTCGAGAGAAGAGAACCTCACCTTCCCTCTCTAATCGATTTTCAAATCCCAGTAAAAATTCAAAACATTATAGTTCATCGGTGCATCATCGATGAAGGTGCATCCACATGCATTATGTCCAAGTCTGTATGGAAGAAACTTGGTTCCCCTGAACTCATACCATCTTCCATTACCTTAAGATCTTATGAGGGATGAACATCGTCTCCTGAAGGGCTCTTCCAAAATGTCCCTGTAGAACTCAGGGGAAAGACTATTCTTATCGACATTGAATTTATTGACACCCCACTTGATTACAATATCTTGTTTGGTTGTAGCTACATGTACACTATGAAGGCAGTTGCCTCTTCCATATTTCGAACGATGATGTTCCCCCATAACGAGAAGATCATTACCATTTAACAAGTCTCACATTACGAGCCTAAACCTTCTGCCAACATCGATAACATTCTCCCTCTCATACACATGAGTCATGACACATACCCACTCATCGAGATGGGTTCCAGAATTTTCAAAGACCCATCATTGTTAGGAACTTACCATGGTGCACCACCACTCCTTCATCCTTCCAATCAAGTATGCGTCGTATCATCCAACAGAATTGAAATAGAGGATACCCTTCCTCCTAGGGAGGCTTCTATCATATATGACGTCCCACTAGTCACAGAGCTCCCCCCTCATGGGCCTCCTGCGAACTCGTCGACTCCACCATTTCATGATTTCACCTCTCCCTAAGGCCATATCCCAGTTTGGGAGACAGTTCCCCAAGCCATTACTCAAATCCCCTTCTTCTACCCCCCACCAGGCATACAAGATTTCCAAGTAGCCACAACGCTCACCCTCCCTAATATGATGTTAGCAATTCCAGTTTGGTATTTACATCCACCAGAGATGGTCCCTCAACCATCCCTTCCCCCCCAAATGGAAGGAATCCCAATGACGATTCCCATACTCACTCCCACCATACCCTCTACACCCTCACTCACTAACTTCCCTGCCACAGCTAGGGGCAGGCAAAAGAAGAAGGATCCCACAACTCCACTTCCCCCACGCGTCCAACCTCCTTGTGTGCTATGTGAGAAAGATGGACACCAAACCAACAGTTGCCCATATCTACCCGAGTTACGAAACCTGATTCCACTCAATCAAACACCATCAATGCTCTCCACTGTAGCAAGTACTGTTGCTACTGCCCCTCACTCAAGTAGTAAAGGGATGCGAACCAAATTCACTTGTGCCATATGTTCAAAATATGGCCATTATACACACCATTGCCCAGTATTACCTTGTTTCCGGCAGACATTAGCCACAGTACGCCAAAGCTTCCAGAATGAACGCAATCCATCTACATCATCCATTAGATGCCCTTGATCTCTATGTGAATCCTTAGATCATTTTACATATCAATGTCCTATGATCATTGAATACATGCAACGCCAATTGACCCTGATTCAAACCCCTGAACCCCTTATAGAATCAATAGTTAAACTTACCTCATCACTAGAAATTCTTCATATCATTTCTCCTAAACCCGAGGCACTCTCGACGCCTCCATGGTTCTTGGATGACTTATCCGAGGATTCACCTCCAAATCCCCCCAATTCTCCCATTCATTTCCCTATGGAAATTTTACATCCAACTACCACTGGTACTCCTCATTACTTCGATATTTGGTTTATGTCGAGCGAACCATCGCAATCTCATTACGTCATTCCCCCTGCTTCTTCATCACCAGGGGACAGCCACACGGTGACAGTCACCGATATCAATATTTATGACCCCTTGTATTCCCGCCAATTCCACTGTGACGAGGACATACTCGAAGAGTTAAACACCCCCGACTACCCATGGGATGCGCTATACCACAGAGTGCTCTTCTTTCCACAGGAAGCCTCCATGCCTCCTAATCAACACTCCATATATGCGGTCAAAACCAAGGATTTTATCCCATCAGGACATATCGTCTGGTTCAACAACCCCATTCCTGCTCTTTATGATTTTGAAGAAGGCAACATGGCCAACATTTCCCCGACCATCAAAATTGATATTTCCATCAAAAATGGATTTGTCAAGGAAATTACCATTGGTGTCACTTGCACTCCTCAAGAAATCATCGCCTATAAATCCCTCTTCCAAGAATATCGGGATATTTTTTCCTGGTCATACACAGAAATGCCTGGCCTTGATCCCTCTATTGTCGAACATCGCATTGACATCTAGCCCGACATTACACTAGTTCATCAAAAACAATGACCTCTACACCCCTCCAAAGCAGCGGCCATCAAAGACGATATTGACAAATTATGCACAGCTAGGTTCATCTACCCCATCACCTATACATCATGGGTTTCCAACCCTGTACCTGTTAACAAAAAATAGGGCACTATCCGTGTCTGCACAGACTTTTGTGATCTCAATCACGCATGTACCAAAGACAACTTTCCAACGCCTTTCATCAATCAAATTATCGATGACTGCACAGGCCATGAGGCTCTATCCTTCATGGAAGGTTTCTCTGGTTATAATCAAATCCAAATCCACCCAGCCAATCAATACAAAACTGCATTCACTACCCCTTGGAGTACTTTTGAATATCGTGTCATGCCTTTTGGCTTAAAGAATGCAGGTGACACTTTCCAACAGGCTATGACATACATTTTTCACGATCTATCTCATATCATCCTCGCATACTTCGACGATCTCACAACTCGATCCAAGAAACGTACCCAACATCTTGATGATTTACGGATCATCTTCCAATGATTTCATCAATACAACATCTGCTTGAACCCCCTCAAGTGCGTGTTCTGCATCATTGCGGGGTGCCTCCTCAGATTCATCGTTTCCCAAAGCAGTATTACCGTGGACCCCCTTAAATTCCAAGCCATCACAGAAATTCCACCTCCCTAGAATTTACGTCAACTCCAGAGCCTACAAGGAAAAGATAACTTTCTACGACGATTTGTCCCAGACTATGCCACTCGAGCACACAGTTTCCTTCGCTTACTACACCACAACATCCCATTTAATTGGGATGAACATGCCCCAAAAGCATTTGACAATATTAAAACGACGTTGTCTAACACCCCCTTAATTAGTTCACCTGACTATAATCGTGACTATATCCTCTACATATCAGTATCAGCTGTCTCAGTAGCAGGAGTTCTTGTTCTAATTGGCGATGATGATCATGAGCATGTCATTTACTACATTAGTAAAAACTTCTTAGGGTCACCCTTTAAGTATAAACACGAAGAGAAACTATCCCTTACAGTCATCCTCATAGTCCAGAAACTGCATCATTACATTCTTCTTCACACAACTAAGGTTGTCACAGATTCCAACCCTATGCAATGCTTGCTCAACCATCGAAAAATTAATGGAAAATTTTTCCGATGGATCATTATCCTTCAGGAGTACAATATTGAATTTTCAACACCCAAGAGAAAGAAAGCTCTCATCCTTGCCAAACTTGTCACGGCCTTCCCCTATGGTACTACCAGTTCCCTTGTCAATATCGACTTCCCCGACGAACATCTCTTTCACATCACTTCGGATGATCCTTGGTACGACAACCTCCTCATCTACCTCCGAACCCAAAAATTCGGTAACCACCTCTCACGAGATGTTCATCGTCATATTCGCCACCAGGCCTCCTGCTATCTCCTCATAGAAGATATCTTAAATCGGCGAGGGGTCGACACCATACTTCATCGATGCTTGACTATTGACGAGGCCGATAGAGTCTTGAACGACTTCCATAGCGGTGCATGTGGCGGCCATCTTTCGGGAATGTACACAGCTCATAAAATCATCCGAGCAGGTTATTTTTGGCCTACATTGTTTCACAATTGCATTCATGTTGTGAAGCGATGTAAAAAATGTCAGCTTTACGCCAACAAAGAACGAGCACCACCTGCTCTTCTTCACCTAGTTATTACTGTCGGCCCCTTTTGTAAATGGGGCATCAACTTCATGACTTGTAATCCCCCATCCAGCAATGGACACAAATACATTGTTTTCACAGTTGATTACTTCACAAAATGGGCTGAAGCTATGCCCACCTTCAACAACACCACTGACACTGCAACACATTTTTTCTTTAATCACGTCATATCCCTCTTTGGATTACCACTCCAACTAGTTTCTGATCACAGGAAACACTTCGAGAATGATATTTTCGTTGAACTCTCATCTCAGTTAGGATTCTCCCATGAGTTTGCCTCACCATATTACCCTCAGTATAATGGATAGGTCGAAGCAGTTAACAAGGTCCTCAAGACTATGTTAGAATGCACTGTTAATAAACATAAGACCAATTGGCATCATATGTTATTTTCCGTGCTATGGGCTTACCGTACAGACATGAAAATGGCCACTATTTTCACACCATTTCATCTAGTCCATGGGGTTGAGGCCGCTCTTCCCATCGAGTGTGATATTCCCACCTTACGAACTGCAATTGAGCTATTACCCGACACTGCTCCAATGGAGTAGAGCTTACTGAACTTACAGAACAATAAGGCAACAAAAAAAATGGTCAAAGGTCACCTCTGATCACCATGTAAACCTTCACTCATTTCACGAAGGCGACCTCATCCTTGCTTACGATATCGCTCACGATACCCTTGGTCATGGAAAAATCGAGTCACTATGGCATGGCCCCTACATTATCCAACATTTCCTCACCAAAGGCGCATACATCCTGGCCTCTCTTGAAGGCCTCTCTCTCAACGGGTTATACTTAAAGAAATTTTACGCCTAAGTGTAGCCATTCTATTTTAGGTTATTTCTTTTATAGTGTTTTTAATATTTTTTCCATCCCTCACGTCTAAACTATCATTTGTGCTATTGACAGATGCTTCCTCCACTGGCTTACCACATCGGTTACGCTGACGGTGCCAGCCGTTGGACACAAAATCTCGCTTCGACAGCTTGGTCCCTATATACCCCTTCACATGAACTACTCCACTCCCGCGGCATATGTTTGGGTTCAGCAACCAACAACAAAGCCTAATACACTTCTGTCATTGGCCTCCTCGCTAATTCCCAACATCATCGTATTCGTCACCTTAGCGTCTTTCTCGACTCTCAACTAGTCATCCTCCAGCTCAACAATGTGTACCGTGTCCGCGATCCTTGCCTCTTTCGCAAATACCTGCAAGTTAGACTTTTATCTCGACATTTTGATTTCATTACATTTACACATATTCCAAGACAATTGAATTAAATTACAGATAACTTAGCTAACATTGTGTTAGATTGGCATATATCACATCAAGATACCTCTACACACACATAAACCATCAAGAACCTATCACAACATATATAAATTAGACATCATCAACACATTACAAAACACATGTAAACATCACATAGACCCCAAACTGTATACTCATATATATATAAATCGGTCCACAGTGTCATCAAAATGTTCACATACAAATATACAAACATTCGTAGGCCAATGGAGAACCTCGGTACAAAACTGGTGCCACTACACCAAAATGGGCTCACTAGCCTATATAAAAAATACAAAAATACATAGAGCGACACTCAAGGTGCCTCTAGAGCACTACCTCCTTCCCCTCCCTCAGGCGGTGGTCCCCCACCCACTACTAGTCCCTCTGGACCGGGAGGTAACCGTTCGGTCATTGCAGCACCTGCTACTGCTGCTCGCCGCACCATGGTCTTCCATGTCGACGAAACTCCCACAAAATGCTCTAGGATTCCCTCATCCTGGATACACAACCGCATGCCCTCAGGCATGCCCTATAACACCACCTCCAGGTGGCGACTAATATACTCAAAATTTCCCCCAGCCTCCGTTAGAGGAGCATGCGATGGCCCGACACTTGGGTCATCAAATCGACATCTCCTCATTGCTCTCTCGTCATCAGCTATTCTTGGATCGACGTACTCATGCCAACGTCTCTCTCCTACCCGTGGCCCTCCCCGCAGCGGTCTCCCTGGCTATTGGAGAGCCAACGCTCTCAACAGCTCAACCTCGTGCCCGCGAGGTCGCACATCTGCACACTCAAACAACCAAACGATAGTATCAACCTCTATACAAATTACATATGTCATGCTATCTCAAAAAATCAACATATCAAACTCATAAACATACCTMAGTGATCAAACACCTCCCCTGGAGGTAACACCATGTCCGGATCACCCCAAAAGTCAACACYAGCGTATGGATACTGCAGTATAACCTGTGACATCTACCGCCTCAGCTGTGAAAAAATGGCTGCCCTCACCACCACTGTAGCGAACCAAAATTGTCGACCACCGCCTCAATCRTGGCTCTCGCACACTAGGATCACCCAATAAAATCCTAGGGTGCAACATCGACACCCTCTCCAAAAACTAGGCCACCAGGATGGAACCAAAGGAAAAGTCCCCTGAGTCTGTAGACTGACATCTTTCCAGCTGTCGTACCACCYTGGAATGCAACATCAACCCCCAGGCAAAGTGCTCCCYGACCAGTGCCCTCTCCATAACCCTMAGTTGACCACCACTAATCCGYTGAGTCACGAGGGACCCATACACCCTCACAATCATCGCTGCTACACAATGATGAGCTAGAGCATCCATTGTCCCGATACTCACGACGGAGCCTGACATGTAGTTCTCCCTCAAACAATACCTCCAGCCCAAGGTCACTAACGACACATCCACAGGTAACACCAGCTCCGCTGGTAGGGGCGTTCCCCGAAACAGGAGCCCAGTCAGAAAGTATATATGCTCCACCACAGTGAAGGCGATCTGCTCTCCCCGCACCATAAAGAAATGTAGGTCCAGACTCCACATCCGGATCATAAACTGCAGGAGATACTCCTGCACCCATATCAACGGGCACTCGAAGAACTTCAACAACCCACAAACTGCCAAAGTGGCACAAACCCCCAGCTCCTCAATAGCCATGACATCCCTCAGCTGGGACCAATCCCGCTCTCACCAGCCGACCGACATCGTGCAAAATGATCGCCTGCAACCACATAATACAATCCTAGGTCAGCCATATTGACCATAAAAAACATTAAAAAAGATAAGTTTTACACCTGTCAGCCTTGCCCCCAAGGCACGACTGTTTAAGCCACAGGCGCACACATATGCATGCCTATTCACCCCATAGACATGCACATATGCACGCCTGTTCACCCCACAGGTGCGCACACATGCACGCTTGTCCATCCCACAGGCATGCATGCCCACCCTAGAAGGGCACCTCCATGCACCCCTGTCACGAACATAGGCGTGCATCATAGCACGTCTGTCCACTACACAGTCACGCACCCATGCACAACTGTGTAGAAATCAGGCGTGTATATCATGCATGACTATCTAGATAACAGGTTCGCACCCGTGCGTGCATATTCCCGGATTTCCCGCACACTGGGGGGGCCACACCCATAAAACCCCCTGTACGACCCTTCATACAGACCCTGCCCATAAATGGAAAACCTACTTCTATGCAGGATGATAAGACTACTAACCTAAAGCTCACTGGTCCTGAATCAGCTGCCTCATTTTCCTGGAATCTCCAAATCTCCTCTAAATACCTCTCGTCCAATGACTTTGGTAGAAAGTACAAATGAGGTGGAAATGTGGTCCCTACAACTATATATAGGCATTTCCGCAAACTTCCAATCACCATTCTGAGGGCTGCAGGTGTCCATTTTTCGATCCGTCTTCATCCACGGGATCAACATCCCGTCATCTACATCAAGACAGTCCCCAGGCTAGTTTTTATCCTTAGTCCCCAGGGTACCATTGTTTCATACCCCGTCTAGGTACACATGCTCATGTTCAAAATTATCAAATAAATGCTTGTATGTTCGATTCTCTTCAGATATTGTTCACATCGGGTATTTGGTTTTCATGTGTACATATACTTGGTCATCATACATCAACGCAACCCCTTCATGTATATAATCAACACTTGCATGTAATCGTTCCCTCTGAATCTCAATTGCATCTCTAGTCACACCCTCTGACATTGGCCTCTAGGATCCCCATCTCCGGCTCTACAGTACCAACACCTCCATTGCATCTTAGGTACTGTCACCCGGTAGCACTCTCCCTCACATGAGTTGTCCCATTCATAGCACCCTTTTTCACTTTAACACTCATGTTGTTTTTCAACCCTTTAGGGATGGGAGTCCTGGTAGTCTTACATCATGTCACAAATCAACCACATACTCCTTCTCCTCATTTTTCTAGATTTTCCACTGGACTCCCAGATTATCTCTTCAAGGTTCTATTTTGATTGCACCTTCTCAGTATCATGAACCCTCCATTTCCTCCACAATCAATTTGCCCCTCTGCAAATTTCCCTCCATTTCACCTACCTCATACAGAAACCCACCCATGCCCCCCCCACCCTCCACCAGTTCTCCAAGCAAATTGCGCCCTAACCGGCCCAACCATATTACATTGGGGCACCCATTTTTGTATTTGTACACTCATCCCAAAATATTCTTTATTTATTTGGTACATTGTAAAAATCCTTCGTTTCCAGCATTTACATATATTTTTGTCATCACCTTTGACGACCTTCTGCCATTTTTGGTAAACACAACCCATGTCTCCCTTGGTTGGGGCACTCCTTATAATCTACCCTTGTTGAAATCGTCCATATACTCCGAGTATCCCACAAGCCACTTACCTCTGCCCTCTAAGTTTGTTCACTTTGTCCTGCCTCTGACACAACTTACCCCATGTCTTGTTGTCCCCCTGACACTTGATCTAGTTGAACAGTTGCGACCACTTATACTTCACACATACCCCCAACCAAGGGAAGTCTTGAGTCTCCATACATCTTGATTTTGTCCATGTACCTCCTCAATTCCTAACCTCACCTAGTAGATTTCACGAAGCCCTTTGCTTATGGGAGTCATGTCCCCTTTTTTGTCGACATCAACATAGTTTCCAGAAGGGTGACAATATCTTGAATCTCATTACCTTTCCAATGAGAGGTCTCGGATGACACAGATGTTATCGCACTAATCGGTAGGTGCGAACACTAACTGATCTCCCTAGATCCACCTAGATCTAGAACAAAACACACCAGAACATGACGTTTTCCTTAAGTTTTAGATATTGAATTTACTAACTAAAGAGGGATGGGTGACATACTGTTTAAATGTCACTTCCTCTCGCCATCGCCATCCTAGCTCTGTTCCAACGCTCATACAATGATGATCCTGCAAAAGAACGTAACCAACAAAAGTGATAGCAATAGCATAAACTCAATATAAACCTATGTATGTGATCAAGGAATCATACAATAAAACACAACAAGCTTTATAGGAAAGAATCATATTACTGTATCATATTAAATGTGAAAGAGAGATTACAACCATGGCCTTGATGTCGTAAGGTCC
>JASDQU010013674.1:158014-179758 GCA_032191745.1 Picea mariana
CTTGGTGAATTCAAACTCTGTCACAATGCCTAGGAGATACAAACCCTCCTCCTATCCAGACTTGTTTTCCATTCTAGAATTTGCATAGTACAGGGAAGTGTTCTTACATGCTGGCTGGGGGCCATTTCTGTCTAGTTTGAAAGGCCATGATGACGGTCTTTCTATGCAATTTGTAGTTGGTTTTGATGGAAAGATAGCACATGTATGGTCTCTCAACTTTGCAGTCACAAAAGAGTCAATTGTTGCTGCAACAAAACTCCCAAGAATGGGAGATAGATGGTTCAAGAATCATCAATTGCCATGCTCAAGCTACAATAGGGTGTTTAAGCCTGAATTCGAGAGCATTTCAGGAGAAAAAGGGTATGCTAAGGAGTGGATAAAGCAGAATTGGTCAATCCCCTCATCGTCATCACAAGGTTAATTACATGTGAAGGTAGATACTCCACCTTCAAAGCTTGTCATTTTAGATTGCTGGCTCATTTTCTGTTCAATAAAACCTTGAACTTTCCCTTTTTATTTTCTCAAAATCTTGGAGAAGATGTCCTCTCAAGTGAGGAAAAATGTGACTAACCCCCACAATAGTTTCTTCCACCACTGTTTGATCAAACTCCTTGTTCTTACCGAACTAGAGAAACAGGGGAAAAGTTGGGATGCCTTTATCTACCAATTTGCAAACCCCCACTTGATAGTTAAGACTAGCAGAAATCCATTTAGCCTAAAAACTATCTCTCCATCCAAGACTCACTCTCCAAGAACTCCAAACTCCATTGCAAAAAACCTCTCTTTGCCGAAACAATACCAAAACCTTGTTGACATTCCTACTTATTCATCGGGGAAAAAGACCAAAAGAAGCCTATTGTTGACCCCCCAATGCCTTCATTTTCTCTTGATCCTACACCTAAGAAGCCCCAAGAAGTAATGCAACAAGACTTTCCCATCATTTCCACAAACAAGATGGGAGCCAACTGATTTGGTAAGGGACCCTTTCGGAAGAGTACCCAAAACATAAGAACCAAGACTTATGCAAAACCTCCACCTGCTTCAGATCCTATCCAAGTGTCCTCTGACCTTGAGAGCCCTCATAAGAAACCTAGAGAAGTCTCTACAGATGGATTAGAGCCACTAAGGAAAAAAAAATTAGAACCTACCTCACCTTTCCGATATCCCATCACTCCTACTTCACCCATGCCTACTCTTGATCCTAAAACTGATAAATTTTCCACATCCCTCAAAGCATCTAAGCCTTCCTCAAAGATCACCAATTCTGTGCCAACTATAGAGCAGCTACAAAAAGAAAACCATAAGCTTCTCCAACAGTTGGAAGAGAGGAAGACAATAGATACACACCTTCATCATGATAATGCAGCCCTTCAGGAAAAGGTCAATTCCCTTCAACGATTGGTTGATGAAATGACTAAATATAACCACAACCTCAAAGAACAATTGAAGCAACACAAGAGGCACAAGGTTAAGTCCACATAGAAAGAAGGAGAAGCTTCCAAAGCTGATCCTCCTCAGCAAGCCTAGTTCTGAGGAGTAACTTCTTTTTGTTTGCAGTATGACCTGCAAAGTCGTAGGTGTGGGGGTAATGTTGGGCCCGAGATATGATCATTTTTTATGACAGCAATTATACATTTTTGCCACATGTACATATATGTTTTGCATGTTTTGAAGGAGCTTTTTGAAGAATTTTATGATAAAATTGTATAATCGGCATGAGGTATGTGTAATTCGTGATTTATGATTAAATCAAGTTTAATTCATCATGTTTTATTGTTTCCAAGAGTTAATTCATGTTTTTGTGCTGTTACAAGGAAAAACACACCATGTTTCCAGTTCCGACACTTGATCCGGCACTCATTTCAACACTCGTTCCAGCACCCATTATTGCACAAAAATGCAAGGCGAGTTGGCGGTTATGGTATTGGCGGCCAGTGATGGACAAATAGGGCACATGGGTTTTGTTTATCATCGCCCCCTCCAGCTACTAAGCTCAAGACAACTTGATTTCAATTGTCCAAAGAGGGTGATTATTGGCTTCCTCCGTTTTGCTAGTTATGGCCACATTTATTGTAATTTGTCGAATTTAGAGGTGGTTTGACCCTCCTGTGGTCGACCACCTGGATTGTAATCTTATAAATACTGATAGGATGGTCATTAGATTGTTAACCAAGTAGCATAAGCATTAGAATTTCCAGAAACTCGTTTTTACTCCGTTTTGACATTTCACATTGCCAGAATTGTGCCAGAACTGTGTTTTCATGTTTTCATGGTGAATTCGTCCTGTTGAAGTTCGTGGTGTTCTTGTAGAAGGTAGCCACGACTTGCTTGGGGGCCCACAAGCAGTCTGGTCATTGTATTTCTATTGTTTATGCAATTTCTTAATTTAACTACTCTTTCTTATTTCCTGTACATGTGTGTTTTTTTTATCTAATTGATTAATTTGTTGTAGCTTAATTGTCTTGCTTTTATTTTGCAGGTTAGATGATGATATGTGTTAGCATGTATTAGTTTTGTATATTATGAACAAACTTGTAAGTTTCTACACTAACCTCGTGTGTAGTTAGACGTTAGATCATACTTTCTTTTATGATTTTATATTCTAGTTTAAAACAGATTTTTAATTAAATAGAACAGAGTTTTAACTTGGGTTTCTTTGACAGGGATGTTGATGGATGGATAGAGTTAATTCCCGTTCTTAGTTATAGTTTGCTTACTTCAATTTTAGATAGATTTCATTTTCTTTGTTATTGGTTAATGCAATTTTCAATTTACTTCTTGATATCATAGTTTAATTTATGTTTTTAATTCATCATAGCTTGAATGATTAGAATAGACATAGCATAGTTTTCCTTTACGCAATTTCCTTTCATAGATTAAAATGCAATTAAATTCCTTAGTTAGATAATGATGATCTCATTATGATGTTAATGGTTTATACATGAATATGCAGGGTATTTAACATTACTTTTGTCATAGCTAAATTTTCATTGGATTGTTTAATACATACATTTCATTTTTCCATTGAGATTAGTGTTGAGTTTACACCATTGGAATTGTCCTTTTTTGTCAACTGTCATTGAGATATCATTCGTCACCACCGAAGGCATTCACACAACCAACAACATTACATTTGAGTGTTTCATAGATTAAAGATAGTTTCGTGCTTTTGTAGATCAGAAAAGATAGTTTCTTGCTTTCATAGGTTAGAATATAGTTTTATTGTTGTTATAGGGTAGTTAGTCTTTTGCTTCATAGATTTAAGAGAAGTTTTGTTTATTGTAAATTAGGAATTTAGTTGGTAGTCCTCATTTCTTTCAATAAAATGGATTTCATCTCATGCATTAGAAATAGTTTTGCATCAAGCATTTAGTCCACTTGCCTCTTAGGCTAGCTAGTTGTTCAATGAGAAGTATTTGCTTACTTGTCCCTTTGCTTTAGTAGGATATATAGTTGTCTTTGCTTACTTTTATTTTTCTTTAGTAGGTTAGTTAGGTGTCTTTTCTTACTTGTCTATTTTCTTTAATAGGTTAGATAGGTGATTTTGCTTACTTGCTTATTTAATTGCTTTCATAGGGTAGTTGCTCATTAAATGTAGGTTGGCAAGTTAAAAGTAGTTTTCTTTCATTATTTGCTTAGTATGCTTAGTAGTTTACCTTTGCTTATTGTCATGAACTAGTTTTCTTTGAATAGGGTTTTTACTTGCTTTCTTAGGAACTATCAATCAATCCTTGGCCCAAAACTACTTAGGTTACCTAGTTTCATGTTGCTTAGTAGGTTTTGCTCATTAGATAGGTTTTCTTGAATAGATTAGTCTTAGATAGATTATTTCATTAATTATATTATACTCCTACCAACCTTTTACCTTTGGCATATATTTTTCTACAACTCTAAGTTTACTTACCCTGGGTTGACAATTTAATTGAGGGTAGTTTAGTGTCTTTTTTAGTACATATAAATCACCTAATAGTATTTCTCGTAGAATAGACTTATATTATGGATTAATTATAGTGAAATGTTCATGAATGTGACCATAGTGAATCTATGTAATAATCGTAAATATGATGAGTATAGGAATCTGAATCATAAGTAAGTAATATTGAATAGAGCCGAATCATGTGCACAGATATATTAAGGAATAATGAACCAAATTTTTTCGTCCCATTCCCTTACTACTGCAGAAGCCTGGTTCTTGCAATCCCAATAGATACCTCAGGTGAGACCTCACCTATGAAAGCAGATCATGATGTCAAAAGGTCCGGTGTCTGGTGGGTTTTTTGGTCATAGATAAACCAAACCTTAGATCTTACAACCCATGCACATGATAATTCTAACAAATGGCTCTATTGCCAGGACTGAGAATTTGTGATTAAGGGAATGTTTTGGAGGCTAAATAAGAAGGATATCACAAAATGGTTGGAAATAAAGGAACGAGAGTTTGCACGAAAATAGAAAATGAATCCTTGTATGAGTGACACGAAATGTTTGCAAAGGTATGTGTACACATATTTGCATGGAATATTCTTTGGTGAATTCCCAAATATTCTGACAGAGTGGATAGATAGGTTAGTAGAGAAAAATGGAAGGTTCAGGGAAAGAGCATTGAGGAATTGAACTCCTAAATTGGTAAGAGAGTTGAATGTTGTAAGTAACCCAACTACTTGAAAAGTTAAATTTTGGTTGGATAGCATATTAGGAGGATATATTACAGAGTTTGCAGTAGATTGCATTCAATCATACAATGTTGTATAAAGGTATTTTTTCAAAGGTCCACGCAGGACGTTCTTGAAATCATTAGGCACATGGATAAATATGTTATTGTGTGAAAAACAAGTGATGATCATGGAATCCGACGACTAAATGGGTTTGCGTACATAGGGGAGATGAATGATGACAAGAGGATCATAAGAGAGAATGGATAAAGCAATGAGAAAGGAAGGGAGGGATTGAGGATGCAAGAAGACAATATACCATAGGAACGATACTAGTTTAGAGAGCTGCGTAGAGGAAGGAGGTACACAAGGAAAAAGATTGGGGTTGAGAAAGGAGAGACACACAGTGAGATAGAGGGGAGAGAGCCTTGCAAACTAGTCTGAATCATGGAGATACCATATATAGAAGGAGAAGAAGAGGAGATTTAGTCTGTTCAAATAATAGAAGAACCAATAAGTCATACTCAGACATAATCCTGTGTCGAATCCATGACCTTGTGTGTGTCATCACAATCAAAGATAAAAAATTAATATTTTTCAAATTCCATCATAGTTAGCCAAGGAGGAAAGAGTGGTAGTGGTTAGAGCAGTGGAAATAGCGCACAAAGTCAAAATCAGAGTCAACCATCATCACCGAGAAGAGGGAATACACAAAGCAACATGGCAGGGGTAGATAATACTCTTAAACTTCCTAAGTTCCAGGGAGTGGGATCAAAGGATCCATAGCAACATACGTTTGTCGGTAAAACATTTTGGACCTCTAAGAACATAAAAGATGAAGCTATGGAGATTTAACAATTGGAAAAAACATTAATAGATTGTGCACTAGTATGGTATATGAAGTTACAGAGTATCACTCCTACAAGAAAGGCCAAAACCTTGGAAAAAATAAAGCAATCATTACTAAAGGAGTTAAAAAATCCTAAGTCAAAGTCGCAATACATCACAGAATGAAGGAGATCAAACATGTGCAAACAGAGTCTGTATTGTATTTCTATCATAGATTTAAGGATGTGATGGGAATACTACTTTTCTAGATCCCAGATCAACAACATCAAGAGTGGTTTATTGCAGGACTTCTACCACACATTTGCATTCCATTAATTCAACAGAAAGTTATGTTGCAACCCAAGGCCCTGGAATAGCACAAGTTCAGACGCAGTTGGTTGCATTGATAATTCAACTATTCAAGCTTACAAAAGAGAAGGAGAAATGAGAACAAGTTTGGTGTACCAAGTGCAAGATGAATGCCCATTATTCGCATAGTATTTGGAAGCTGGAGCATTGAACCCATCGCCAGGGGGATAATGCAAGATATGTAAGAAATGGGGCCATCATCCCACTGAGTGTCTATTTCTATAGAAGTATCAGAGTGAAAAAAAGAAATTGTTTTTCAATTTTTGCAAGTCTATAGGACATGAAGAGAAGGATTGTCGTGTGTCTGACTTAATGAGGGAGCACACATCAGATATGTATAAGATCCAATAAGACAATGTCAAAATAGAAGGGGGTGGTCCAGAGTATAAAAATGAAATAGGTTTCAATCAAGGGAACAAAGGGAACGTTGGTAGAGGTCGAGGTAGAGGGAATTTTGGTAGAGGAGGATGAGGACCAATTATATGTTATAACTGTAATCAACCTAGATTGTTGGCCCACAACTACCTGAATCCAGGTATGGCATGCACATATTGCAGAGAACTGGATCAATTGACAAAATACTATCCCCAGCTAATTTCAAAGTGGTAGGATAGAGGAAACCCACACCAGAATTTGAATCAAAATGTGTAGAAGATATCAGCCGAATGACACAATGAAGTACCAAGAGTAGCAATTGTTACATGCGAAGGAGCTAAAAAAAGGGATGATATGACGAATGAAAGAAAGTAGAATAAACAGTGGGTAAGAAATTCAGTAGGGCCTATGCCAAAATTTGATCCAAAACAAGAAAAGGGGACATATCATAGAGAAAGAAAATAAGTACCCGAACAACATTGGGTAGCATCAACATCATATGTTCCTCGTATAGAATATCGCGTGATGCTAGAGAAACCAATTGGAAAGGTAAAAACACTAATGGAATACATGAGGAGTTGTGTAGAGCTAATGAAGGATGAAACTATGTTGAGTACACTATATGAAATGATTGATCATTGTATAAGAGGAAGGGAAATTCCTGCTACACAAAGAATGGTAAATCAGGTACTGTGTAGGAAGAGAACCAATGAAGAATTTAGGTTTAGTACGTAGATTGGAGATTATGATGTGGATAATGTTATCTTGGACTTAAGGTCTGATGTGAACATGTTACCTAAGCAGACATGGGAGATTATGGGAAAACCCAAGCTAGTATGGTCTCATGTTCAATTAAGGCTCATGAATCAACACAACACAGTTCTGATTTGGATATTGATAGGAGTACCCTTGAACATAGATGGGGTGTGCAGCATGGAAGACTTTGAATTTATTGAAATCGTAGACGACATTCAACCATATCCATAATTTATTGGACTAGAATGGGATTTTGATAATAATTACATTGAAGAGGAGGGAGATGATATTTGAGGTTGGAGATTTAAAATTCACTGCACCCTTGGACCCATTAGAAGGAAAGAGATACATAGAGATAGCAAGAGGGAACAACATTGACAACTTATACAGCCTGACTATGTGGATGGAGGATTATGTAAACCTGACAACAGATGGTGAATTGAGTTTGAGAAGTATCATTTCATGCACATCTGATTCAGAAGCAGGTCTAGAGCATTAGCAGTAGAGGATGCATGAAGTGTCAACTAGACAATGTGCATGCATAAACCAATCCTTGCACTGGATTGGAATGAAACTATGTGATCCACCTAGGTAAGATGGACTAACTGAGATAAGTATGTTTGTAAAATAATTTCATATGTAGGTACTCGAACAACAAAGGTTGGTGGCACTTGATGTTGTCTTAAAGGTGACTCCAACTAGATGGTGGGTTGCACACAGAGAGGGAATTAAAGACTGGTCACACTGCATTAGACTAATGCAGATACAGTTTGGCTCTGAGGAAGAAAAAATTGTATAGAAGTATACAGGAGAGAGTGACTCGGTGGGTCATGTGGAACAATGCAAGGATTTATGGAGTTTAGTACCAGAACCATAGTGGATGCACAAATTTATACACACATTGGATGAAATTCCGAAGAAATGGTATTTAGAATTGGATATGCGCAAGGAGACAACAAGATGGGAAGAAATGGTCTAGAGGTTCAAGATCACATTCACATTTGAACATGAATCTCCATCAATAGATGCAGTGCTACATGCAATTCAAACGAAGATCTTCTCGGAGGAAGAGACGATGGAGGTAGTACCATTATGAAGTTTTCACAAAGCCAAGATGACTATAGATAAGATATTGGAGCGTTATAATGTATCTAAGGAAGAGTACGAAGAAGAGGGTCCTAGGAATGTACAAGTACCTAAGACATAAGAAGAACGAGTAGTAGAAGGGCCATAGATTGAATCTACCGCATATATATAGCCTGTAAAGACATGAAAGGTAAACATTGGGATGACAAAGAATCCCAAGTTTTCACAGATAGGAGATTATTGAAACAATGAGAGAGTTGAGAAGATTGCATATTTACTGCTAGAATACCAGGACCTATTCTCAACAGAATTTTCATAAATGAAGGGGCTGAAAGGTTTTATAGGACAAATCAGTAAGTGTGGACACAAACATATCTCCATAGTTTCATCGCAAAACTAGAACAAAACAAGACAGAATATAAAACATTCCCTAAGTTTTAACTATCAAGAATACTAACTAACAAGAGATAAATGACATACCTTTTAAATGTCGTTTATCTTTGCTAGTGTCATCCTCACTCCGTTCCAAGGCTTATGGGATGTTAAACCTATAAAATGACAAAAAACAAAAAAGTGAAAGAAACGACGTATGCTCAACAAAACCTCTGTATGTGATCAAGGAGTCATACAATAAAATAAGACCAATTTTATGGGAAAGAAATATATCACTGTATTAAAGATATGAAAAGGAGAATGCAACCAATGCCTTGATGTTGTAAGGTCCCTTCCAACAATTCCTTTCTTACCACACACTTCTAATCCATAGATTCTGAGACTGTATATCTGATAGCTACTCACAATCTATCTTGACAAAGAAAAGCTCAAAGCCAATATAGGCCCAAAAACTCCAAGCTACAAAAATTACTCAAACCTAATCAAGATAAATTTCCCAATGAGAAATCCTCTCCTTTTATAATATGAAAAGGATAGGGTGAAAAGGTTAGGATGATCCCATGATATCAGGGATGCAACTCATATCCAAACCGATCGGAGGCCACCCCACCCTCAAAGCTTCTATTCTAGAACTTTCGAGAAATTCCTCTTTTTCCTTCGTACAAAAATCGTCGCACCCTTAACACTGAGAAAACTATGACGATGTCACATGCCATTGTGGCGAAACCTACGACGATCCTATATCGTCACACCCTTAACACTAAGAAAGGTGCGACGATCCCTTTTTATAAGGTTTTGACAAAGAAAAAGTATAATTTCATTTCTCTGGGTAAATGTATCTTCATTCTTCTTCAATGATTAAGGCCATTGATCCTTCTAAAGACAAAGGATAGGTTTACATCATTAACATTCATAGGGGTGATGAAAATAATGTGTAATAGTGATCCCCCCAAAGTATGAAGTCAGAACAAAGTGATAGCTGAAATACTTTGTCGAGTGTGTGTAGGGAACAAGGAACATGTCGGTCATAAACCTGCCAACAAACAAGGAAATACAGTACAATAATATGTCATCACTGAGATAGGAATTCCCATACTCATAATAAAAATGACTCAAAGCATAAATTCCAACATGCAAAGATCCATGTCAAGTAAGACATGTAATGGCCACCAAACATACACTGTGGATCCATGTCAATATGACTCAAATCTGAACATAGCCACCAAAAATACACCGTGAATCTATGTGTTAAAGAGTCAAATCTAAACATATCCACGAGACATACATTGTGGATCTATGCAATAGTACAATATGAATATACTCCAATGCAACCTGAATCTGTCAAAAAAGATGCAGGGTCTTCATCCCCACCACTTTATAGTACGAATCTAACCATGTGAATACATGTGTTGAATTCGAACATGGTAGGAACCACTTGATTACCGATCATTAGTGTATACCATTAAGTGAGAGGGAAATCACTATAGTGTCAATGAATCCCAAGGTATTCTAGTACAATCCAACGCATGTGAATAATGAGTTGAATTCGAACACTCAGCGAAATCTGTCGATCAAGGGTCAATAATGAAAACCCACTGTCGAAAGTGAGGAAACCTGCCATTGAGGCATGCAAGTGCCAAGGTACCAATTAGTTTCTAAGTATAATTCTTGGATATTGAGTTGAAGTCGAAAGGAAAAGACTCTTCAGAGGAGGGCCTTAATGTATCCCCCATCAATGACACGAAACGAGTAAAAAGAGTTGTAGATCAGAGTAACAAGTAATTTAGGACTAGCTCAGGGATGACCAATGCAATATAAGGCTTAAGGACTGTAGAAATGGCCGATGTAATAGAACGATTTTTGAGTTGAACTTCTCTTTGAACATATTGACGACATGACAATTGTCTTGGAAAAACTGACTCAACAACAGGGATCATAGACCAATTTGTAATCTTATAAAGGAGTATGATCAAGAGACAAGTGAATATTTCAACCTAGACACAAAGCGAGTGAAAGGGTGTCATGTTCAAAAGCGACTCTTCCATAGAATACAGGTTTAGACACATTTCTTTCCCAATTTTTCCCCCACCATTTTTGGCGAGTACCTCTTTATTTTTACACAAGTTTGAGGAGGATAACATATGCTTGAACTGTAAGCTCATCCTTCAGAGTATATTTAATGAACCCTAGGAAGGAGTGGTTCGGTCCCATATGGGATTTTCGATGTTTGTTTTACGAGTCCAAAGAAATAAAAATCAATGGTATTTTCATATTTATGGAGTTTGAAAAGAACTTAAAGAGGACTCCAAAATGTCCTTTTTCATAAAATAGTGTGGTGAGACTAAAAAAGAGATAATCTACCACTCAAAAGACATTTTCTTCAAATACTTTAATGAGCATGAAAAGAACAAGATCGCTCGACAATCTTTTCCTGCTTAGAGAGTCTGAAAAGAGCTTAAAGAGGACTCTGGGGAGTTCCTTTTTTGTATAACCTTTACGAGAGAGAAAGAGCTTAAAGAAAAAATACTAAGCTCAATATTGTTTTCAATTTTACACAAGCTTAAAACCAAACAAAAATATGCTTGGACCTGGTTCATTTTTACACAAGCGTGAACCAGAGGAAACTATGCTTGAGGTAGGTGGTTTCATTTTTACACAAGATTGAACCATAGAAAACTATGCTTGAGGCTTCCCAACGCATGGTTGGTGCTTACAAAATCCCATGGTTGGTACTTAGCCCCTAGCTTAAGAAAACCATCAGCTTTAACTTTAGCATGAAGTCCAGAGGCTGTAAGAATTTTCCCTAAAGCTTCGTTGCCTCTGACAACATAGGCAGATGAAAGGAAGCTTCAAATACTATACGTAATGAATTACTTGACTCAATCGAAGAGGGGGAAATATATTTCATTTTTTAACGAGATTTCTATAAAGAATAAAAACTATGCTCAAGAATCTAGGTTCAATCCCCAAACCTATGTTTTATTTTTTAATGAGATTGACACAGAAACAAGAACTATGCTCGTAAGCTCTATTTCATTTTTTAATGAGGTTGCTACAGATATGTGAAAACTATCCTCACATGATCTGTTTCCTTTTTAACGAGGTTTCCATAGAGACATGAAAACTATCCTCGTAGTTGGTTTCATTTTTTAACGAGCTTGAAATAAAAAAACCATGCTAAAAAAAATATTCTTGATCATGGCTTCCAAGAGGACAACGCTCTAGAAGGACACCATGTCAAGGGAAAAACTTGGTCATGGACTCAAAGATATATTCACTCGATGGAAGAAACACACTCTGGAAGGAAAATACTTCGAGGGCCACGATAGGGGTAAGGAGTTCAGTCTCCAATAGGCCTACCATAGAGATAGCCATGTCAACTACAAGATCCAAGTCATGAGAGATTGAGCGTACAATGAGAGGCTCATCTCCATCAACAACTGAAAGCATGGGAGACAACACCACATAATTGACATGTGGCGGGGGAGATATTGTCTGCATATAAGAACCATCTAGGGAGGTCATTGAGTTGATCGTCAAGTCAGGGAAAACAAATGAAAGTTGATCAATAGTCACAATTCTTCCATTGTGAGGAAAATATATCATACGAAAAAAAGTGTATAGGATAGATTTAATGGCATAGACATAATCTTTCCCAAGGAGTAAATCAAAATCCAAAGGATTGTGGACTACCATGACATCAATAAAGACATTTTCCCCTCCCAAAGTTACATGAAACTGAGGAAGGGTTCCTAAAGGTTTACTCGTTCTTATGTTAAAAGCTAACAGATTTTGGGTAACTGGCACAAGCTAAGGACAACCCAAAGCTTGCTAAGAAATAGAGGACACGATACTAACAGATGCACCTTCGTCTATCAACGTTTGAGGAACGTCGTGACCACAAACTTGTATTGTAATATTGAAAGGAATGTGAGAGGGAATACGAGGTGCAGTTAGAGCACCCCAATAAAAAAGGATGAACTCATTACTTGGAGGGGGTTCCATGGGAGAAGGAGGAATGCCCCCTAGCATGGTAGATTTTGTATCAACGAGAAAAACATGGGAAGTATCGGGTTTAATCTCCAGCGGGAGAGTAGGATTGACCGATGACAAGATCAGATCGACCACTTGGGTTGCATTCTCCAAAGGGAGAATGGGGCCGAAGGATGGAAACATATTGACCGCTTGGGTTTCATTCTCTGGTAGGAGAGTGGGATTGATTGAGGATGGGATCGGATCAACCACTTTGTCAACTGGTTCAACTAAGGACATGACCAGATTGATGAAATGATCAACTGAATTGACCGATGAAGGGATCAGATTGATCGTTCCATCCAATACAGGTGGGTCAAGAGTAAGCTTGCGATAACCAGTTGGAAGTTGAGGTTGGGAAACAATAATGTCTTCCAGTAGTTTCAAGGCTTCGTCCATATGAGGGAAAAGGTGAGTTTTATGACTCCCTCAACATAACATACACAAGAACTTGACTCTACTTTTCTTCTTGACTAGTTGACGGGAGGTCATCAACATAGTGTTCATAGGTTGATGACATGGGTTGGCGAGTGTGTGTAGACCATGCTTCTATAACCTTAGATAGACCAGAGAAATATTTAAGAATATGGCTACCCTTACAAATCTTGCAAGGGTACTTGGGCTTACAGGTTAGGGTTGTCTTGGCACCATCAACAATCCCAACACCATTATCAATAACTTGTGGTTGTCCAACATGTCTAGCAGTGGTTGGAGGTGTGGATCCTTGCTTATTTTTCTTCTTCTTAATATTCCTTTTCTTTTTCTTCTTATCCACTGAGTTACTAGCTTTAGAGCTTTCACTTGGTGAAGAACACAAAATAAATAAGATCTTGCCAGTGAAGGAGGCAAAGAAGATTTTGTCAGTGAAAGAGGTGAAGGATCAACATGGGGTTGATGTTTCGGGGGGGAAGTGCTTAGGACTGAAGTACCTACTTCATTCGAGATTACCTGAGTGGAAAACAACCATAATGGTAATCCAATATTGAGGCCTGGAAGGCTCAAAGTAGCGATGTGAGGAGGACCAATGTTTCTGTAAGAAGGAAAAACAAAAGGTTCCCCTAGAGCAGGGGTTGCTTCATTGGTAATTATGGGAACTTATGCCTTTAAGCACAGATCCAACCTAGAGTATGTTAGGGAAAATAAACAACACATGCTAAAAATCTAGGAAGCAAGAAAACAAACAAAACCTTCGCACAATGAACGCACTAGTTGGTGATGAAATCCAATGTCGCGAGAACAATGTAAGAAGGGGCTGAGATATAGCAGGTGGAAAAGTTACATTGATGACTTGCTTAATAGTCTTACACCCTGGTGCAATATCCCACACATAAACGTGGTTATACCCTCCAAGGAGCCTGAGTGAGTTTGGCCAACATCGATTCTAGGTACCATGAAGACTTGTCCCTTCACAGTCACCTCGTGTAAAGACCCTAAAGATATAGGCCACTAAGGTTACCAATTACAACAATGATGCATGGGGAAACTGTCGACAGTCCGATCTACATGCAAAGGAAGGGTATCTAACCTTGAAATCAACTCGAGAAGGTCCCCATAGGATTTTCTTCTCAAGTGACCCCCAATAATACATGAAATCTATACACTAAGACCAACAAAGCAGTGTGAGCAACTCTTCCAGTATCAATGTGACCTCATGATTGAACCTTGTGTTAGAAGGGATTCCCAGGAAAAAATGTAGTAAGTGGATTTGACTCTCCCTATCACAAGATAATATGTTTGTTTGCATCTTTGGAAAGTTATCTTTCACACCTATTCCAAAGCCCTACACTCTAAGATAATGTAGGTTTGCTACCAAAAAATATAAAAATGTCTAATCAATTTTTATAAGTGATTTATTTTAAGGCTGTTGTTTACTCAAGAGGAAAATGGTGTGGACTAAATGGTGTTTTCACCGACTCTAAACAATGCAAATAAATGAGAATGAAAATATTTCACTTCGATGAAAGCTATATTACGAGAAGGAGAAAACGTTTATCATTCCCAGATGCCCAATGTCCAAAAAATGTTATTAAACTCATCAATATTAATATCTTCAAGAAATTATCCAAAGAGATTGTACACCAATACACGATTCTTGGCCCTCCCCAACCATGAGGGGGGAAATTTTTCAGAATTCAAGACCAAAAAATTACAAAAAACATGCAATTTATCTAATTCAAATGAAAAGATGCCCCCAATCTAATACAAACCAAGAAGTAAAAAAAATTGTTTCAAAGATAGCTAAAAGAAGATTCAAATTTGTAAAGAAGATTGTAATCAGATCATAATCAAACCCAAAAATTCACCCCAAAACCATATCTAAGATCTAGGCAGGGAAAACCATTAAAAACTAAAAATTTTCACAAAATCATCGCGACCTACCATCCAACACGGTGCGACGATCCTAGGTCGTAGTAGGCTAGAGAAAAGTACAATGTGATGAAATTGCAATGTGTCTAAAGGTAGGGTGTGTCGATCCTAGATCGTTTCACTGTATCTCAAAGCCAGGTGTGGTGATCAAAGGAAAAAAGGAAAAAAATAAAAAGCATGAAGGTTTTCCAGTGAAATTAAACAGTCAGAGAGTCAATCTAGATCTCCCAATGAATCATAAAATAGAACCCAGGCAATCAAATCAAGAAAGAAAGCCAAACTAGGAAAACAATTCGATCTTCAGTATGGTCGCCGATTTTGTTATCATACAAATCGGTAAGTGAAGACACAAACAGATCTCCCTAGTTTCACCTCGAAACTAGAACAAAACAAGACATAATATAAAAATTTCACTAAGTTTTAATTATCAAGCATACTAACTAACAAGAGATAAATGAAATACCTTTTAAATGTCATTTGTCCTCACTAGTGTCATCCTCAATATGTTCCAAGGCTTATGGGATGTTGAACCTGTAAAAATACACAAACCAATGAAGTGAAAGAAACAACGTATACTCAACAAAACCTATGTATGTGATCAAGGAGTCATACAATAAAATAAGACCAATTTTATGGGAAAGAAATATATCACTGTATTAAAGATATGAAACAGAGAATACAACCAAGGCCTTGATGTTGCAAGGTCCCTTCAAACAATTCCTTTCTTCCCCCAAACTTCTACTCCATGAATTTTGAGACTGTAGATCTGATAGCTACTCACAATCTATCTTGACAAAGGAAAGCTCAAAGCCAACATAGGCCCAAAAACTCCAAGCTACAAAAATTACTCAAACCCAATCAAGCTAACTTTCCCAATGAGAACTCCTCTCCTTTTATAAGATGAAAAGGATAGGGTGAGGAGGTTAGGATGATCCCATGAGATCGAGATGTGACTTAGATCCAAATTGATCGGAGTCCACCTCACCCTCGAAGCTTATATTCTATAACTTTCGAGAAATTCCTCTTTTTCCTTCGTACGAAAATCGTCTCACCCTTAACACTGAGAAAAATGCGACGATGTCACAGACCATTGTGGTGAAACCTGTGACAATCCTATATCGTCGCACCCTTAACACTAAGCAAGGTGCAACGATCCCTTTCTTCTAATATTTTAAACAAAGGAAAAGTATAATTTCATCTCTCTGGTAAAATGTATCTTCATTCTTCTTCAAGGATTAAGGCCATTGATCCTTCTAAAGAAAAAGGATAGGTTTACATCATTAACGATCATAGGGTTGATGAAAATAATGTGTAACAACATGAGATTTAGTCTAGATGAAGATCCCATTGAAACCAGGGGCTAAGCCAGTACAACAGAGGCCTTGCAGTTTAAACCCTAGGTATAAGGAGAAGTTCAAGGAGGAAATAGTGATGGACGTGAGAATCATCGAACCGGTAGAAGAATCTGAGTGGATTATCCCAATGGTGGTGCAGGACAAGAAGACATGAGGAGTTGGTATTTGCATGAATATAAGGAAGTTTAATGATGCATGCTTACATGACCCATTCCCAACACCATTCATGGATGAGGTACTGGAGAATGTAGGAGGCCAGGAAACTTATTCTTGTACAAATGGATTATATGGGTGCCATCAGATAAGAATCATGCAGGAGGATCGAAAAAATACCACTTTTGCAATAGAGTGGGGGAGTTATCAGTATAAAATTATTCCATTTGGATTGATGAATGCCCCTGCAATGTTTTCCAGGTTAGTGGTTGCAATATTCAAAGAGTTCATCCATAAATTCCTAGAAGTCTACTTGGATGATTGAACAGTGTTCAGTCTACTGAAAGATCATATAGAATTTATTCTGCTCACGTTAGATCGTTGTAGACATTGTCATATTTCACTAAACTTAAAGAAGTGTATATTTTTCACACCATTTGGAATTATTTTAGGAAATGTAGTATCCAAACATGGAATGTTAGTAGATCCAGCCAAGATTGCAGTGATTCTAGAGTTAGAACCCCCTACATCAGTCAGAAAAATGAGGGAAACATTGGGTCATACAGGTTATTACATGACATTTATCAAAGGATATGCACAGATCACAACACCCATGGAAAAGTTACTGAAGAAGGAATCCAAGTTTCAATGGAATGAGTACTGTCAGAAGGGGTTGGACACTTTGAAACAGGAAATGGTAACCGTGTCGATTTTGATCTTCCTGGAGTGGAACAAGGAGTTCCATGTACATGTATATGCATCATCCATAGCGTTGGGTGCAATTCTGTCAAAACCAGAGGAAGAGGACATAGATCATCCAATCTCTTTTGCAAGTAGGAATTTGTCTATAGTAGAAAATAATTATACAAATACAAAACACGAAGGATTAGCAATTGTCTATGCACTACCGAAGTTCAGGAATTATTTATTGGGGTCTCACTTCAAGATGTATACATACCATTCCACATTAAAGTACTTAGTCAACAAGCCCGTATTGGGAGGGAGAATATGCAGATGGCTATTATTATTTCAAGAATATGACTTTGAGGTTGTAGTAAAAATAGGGAAGTTGAATGTAGGACCATATCATATATCACACATATTGATAGGTGAATATGCAGGTAATTTAGATGATATATTCCCAGATGCACAATTATTTGTAGTAAGGATGGTGGATGATTACTTTTTGGACATTGTGATGTTTCTAAGTACAGGTATGACTCCCTCCAAGATGATAGTATTGCATAAGAAGTAACTGGTAGTGAAAGAAATAGATTATCAGTTGATTTTAGGGAATATAAATAAGTTGGGTGCATATGGAATACCGATATGTTTTGTACTGGAACGCAAAATTCCATTGATACTTGAAAAAGTGCATGATGGAATTGTTGGAGGAAATTATGCAGGGAGAGAAACTATACATAATATTTTATGTGTAGGACTTTGGTGGCCTACACTTCAAAAAGATACAAAGGAGTATTGTTAGTCATGTGATGTATTCCAAAGAGTGGGAAATTTGTCTAGGAGAGATGAAATGTCTTTAAATCCATAGGTTACATTTCAAATATTTGATAAGTGGGACATAGACTTTGTAGGACCAATCAATCCACAAGAAAGAAGATCAAAGGAAAGGTACATCATCACTGTGATGGAGTATTTGAAAAGGTGGGCAGAAGCAACACCAGTTACAGATTGTATTGTGGATACTGCGGGGTTTCTTTTCGAGAATGTAGTCATAAGTTTTGGATGTTCGCGCATATTACTAAATGATCAAGGTACACACTTTATGAAAAAAACCATTGCAACATTGATTGAGGAGTTCTAGATTCATCATCAAAAGATTATACCATATCACCCTCATGCCAATGACACAGTGGAGGATTTTAATAAAATCTTGGAGAATGCCTTGAAAAATATTTGCAATGAAGGGAAAGATGATTGAGACTTAAGAGTTCCTACAATATTATGGGCTTACAAGACTACAAGTAAGAAGATAACATGATAAACACCTTTCAGGTTGGTCTATGGACAGGAAGCAATGATGCCAATGGAGTTCATTCTACCTAGCATGTGCATTGCAACAATCACTAATCTATCATACATTGGTGTGATAGACGAGAAGAATGTTTCATTGTAGGATTCCATTATCAGGTTCAAAAATCAAGAGAGAAGGCTTGGAATGATCGACAAATTAAACATAAAAATTTTCAAGTAGGAGATCTAGTACTAATGTATGACAGTAAGTTCATGCAACATCTAGGAAAGTTTAGGATGCACTGGTTAGGAACCTACATGATTCAACAAGTAACTGAGACATGTGTTGCATGGTTAGATACCTTGAATGGAGAATTATTTGAAGGCATGGTGAATGGAAGTCATATGAAACTCTATAGAAACGGCTAATAGTCTATGCAGTAATCTAGGCTATGCCGGAACCCCTGTATTATAGTAATTGTACCATAATAGAAATAAAAACAAAACAAGGAAAAACAAATACAAAGAAGAAAAATGAAGAAAATAAAATAAAAATTAGATATAGAAAAAAGAAAAAGAGTGTCCGAGTATCAATGAATAAGAACTTGCACAAAAGGAATGATCATCACACACCAGAATAACACTGTGAAAATTTAAGAGACAAGACACAGACGAGGCATACTACAAAGTATATAAATAAAACAACAAAGAACTAGTGTGCAGTTTGGAAATGACAAGACCGTTAAAAGCATTAAGGAACAAAAATGACAATTATGAAGTAGGAGTGTCAGGTCATAAAATATCCATATAAGTCTTAAATGGTAACAGTAGTCAAAAATCATGACAGATCAAAAGTACGAGAGGAAAATCACACGACAAATTTTGTAATCAAGATGCAATTATGGAACAACTCATCAACCACGATGGTGGATTGGAAAAGGAAGTTAAGTCGGGATGAGACAAGAATGATTAGCACAAAAGCACAAAAACATATGAAGATTGTTAAGTGTAAATCATTCTTGCATACCAATGATAGAAAATAGAGCGAACTAAAGCGAAGTGGAGAAAAGAGTTGATCCATTTTTTATGAGAAGAAAGAAATGAATACATATCTATATTATTAAAACATAGATACAAGAACAATAACAGAGATATAATGAAACTTCGCTTCTATTCAATAAGGAAATATGTTGAAACTATAAAATGCAAACTGAAACAAACTTGCTAGAATGGTGGTGGCTTATCTATAAGAAGACATGTGGTGACTGCGCTCATTTGAAAGAACATGAATACAATGAGGCTCCAAAATCATTTTTACATAAAACATGAATGCCAAAACCCTATACATCCAAAAACCTAACCCTAGGAGATGAAGCACCAAAATTCATGTGGGCCCTGCTGGGGTAAGTTGGTACATCAATTTATTGAGGTCGTAACTTTTGCATACAATATTTGTTTAGTTCATTTGATGCCTTGTCGGAAAGGTCTATCCAAGAAGTTTAGGGCCTCAAAATAGAAAAAAACTACCAAGATGAAAACTGTAACTGCCAAGATGAAAGTTGTATGTGAGCTAGTTAGAAGAGGTGGGTGGCCACCAATATCCACCTGGATCAAGAGACAATCTACATCTACCAAGGAAAAGACACCATTCCAGTTAGGGAACCTATCACCCAAGACAAATGAGGAAATATCTACTAGCAGTACCATTGGTCCCCCCTGGGGTGAGTAGGGAAGGAGTTCTTCTTGGAAATATTGTCGACCTTAAGTTTTTGGACCATGACTTTATCGATGAACAACCGTTTCTAGATTTGGATAGGGAAAAATACTCATGCAATGATAGCTTACCAGATATAGGGGTTCACTTTGCTTCCAATGTAAATTTTCACACAGATTTGAATAGAGGCAGTAACATGTTTGGGGGTTACAAACAATTCATGACAGTAAATGAGAAGGAAATAGATCAGGATTCCACTGAAAGAGAATTTTCTTGGAAATTGGCTTCGTATATGGCACCCAAATTGAAGCTAAAGGATTTACCAAGGGGCATAGGTGAGGAGGAGGATGATACGGGGCTCAAGAAACCTCAATGGATTATCAATGAAGAAGATGATTAAAGGAACAAGAGGCTTAATAGAATTATTTCACCCAATAAAAAAAATGCATTCACCATGGGAAACATGACCCAAATTGTCATCATCTGGGCTTAGGTCATTATTAAGTGGGAATAGGCCTTCAAGAGGGAGAAGGAAGAAAATCTAAGGATTATTGCAAAGAATCATAAGTAATAGGAGGAGAAGGCCATGAAAGCATTCAAGGAAAGGGATGAATCCATGAGGATGGCCCATAAGACACATGCAGTCATCCAAAAATTGTAAAAGGAAGTCAAAGAAGTTCCCTAGTAGTAGAAGATACTTTGGAGGAGAAACTATTGAATATTGGCGAAGTCATTAAGGGATTCAGGGAGCATATCCAGGATTTACATTTGAGGAGCATGCTAGGAATGCCACCAGAGGTGCACGAAAGTAGGGTGAGGATGGCAACGAAAAAATTTGCCAACATTAAGAAAATATAAGGAGAATGTGAAAAAATATGTGAGGAGAGTGAGCAGGTGTGGACATAATTGATAGGAGACATGAATATGAAGGTCGTACAAGCCATCCTAAGAGAAGCACAAGAACATGCAAACTAGGCAACAAAAAAGGAGGCTATACTGCCACCAATAGAGCGTATGTCATCCATTTTGGCTCAATGACATGGATATGTTGAAGTGAAGAGAATGAGGTATCTGCAAAAGATCCTTCAACAAAGACTAGTACCACTGCAGGAAGAAGCAATGAGGGTAATTGGAGAATTGACCAATGTGCAAGGTAAGGTCAAGCAAGCAATAATTGAGGCAGAGGAAAAACTTACAGAATTGAACATGCAGGGAAACCATGAGATAGTAGTAATAGAGGCCGTAGTTTTCAAATAGGTAGAGGTATCAAAGGATACCTTTCAAAACTTCATTTCGACATGGGAGAACGAGCAACAGGCCTGAGTGGCTCAGGACAAGCCACAGGTGAGTGTTGGGGTGTTGTTGGAAAGGAATTTTTTATGCAAATTTTGGAGAAACTCCTAAGTATAGGGAAAGTGTGCAAATGGAGGAAAGTCTACGTGAAACTAAGACACATCCAAGAGGACAATCCGCAGAAGAAGGAAAGTGGGCAGGAGGAAGACAACATAAAGACACAAGAATAAAGCATATAGAGAATAAAGAAAGAGAGTGAGAGAATAAAGCATGATAGAAGGATGACAACATGAAATTCTAGAGATAGAAGAACAACAAAAAAGTAGCATGCAGGTTGAAAAGAAGAATAAAGTCGTCGAACAACTAGTTAACTGAGTTGTCCATGCATTGTAATGGT
>JASDQU010013674.1:179778-195987 GCA_032191745.1 Picea mariana
AAGAATAAAGCATATAGAGAATAAAGAAAGAGAGTGAGAGAATAAAGCATGATAGAAGGATGACAACATGAAATTCTAGAGATAGAAGAACAACAAAAAAGTAGCATGCAGGTTGAAAAGAAGAATAAAGTCGTCGAACAACTAGTTAACTGAGTTGTCCATGCATTGTAATGGTATATTTTTGGGATGAACAAACTACTCTTTTTAGCCCTAGAGTTTTGTATAAATATGTAACAGGATGGGGTATTAAGGGTTATCTCTCTACTATGGTTATATTTCAGGTCCATGTAAGTTATGTGATGTTATGTTTTGTTAAAATTTGAATTCTAGAGTCGAGAATGTAACAATCTGTTGGTGAAAAGAATGAATAAAGGAAGGTTTTAGAGATGATATCGAATGTTGTGTTTTATGATTTTCTATGTGTGCTTATGAATTATGTTCACATGCCTTGTAGAATATAATTTTCTTATGGATCAATTATGGTGAAATATTCATGAATGTGACTGTAGCGAATCAATGTAATAATAAAAAATATGCTATGTATAAGAATATGAATCATAAGTAAGTAATATTGAATAGAACCGAATCATGCGCATAGATAAAATAAGAAACAATGAACCAAATGTTTTCCTCCCATTCCCTTACTACTGAAGAAGCCTGGTTCTCATAGTCCCAATAGATACCTCAGGTGAGACTTCACTTGCACAAGTAGGTGCTGCCAAAAGGGTCAGTGTCTGGTGGGTTTGTTGGTCATAGATAAAATGAACCTTGGATCTTACAATCCACACACAAGATAGTGCCAACAAATTCTATTTCTCATATTCTTTCCACGACTCCTTTCTTGAGTCTTCTTGATCTTCTGATTTTCCCTCTGATCCGTTCTCTCAGTTAGAGCCTACATCATCTTCGAATGGTCCAAGATTTATTTCTAGATCCGCCATGAGGAGGCTCATATTGCGACTGATGTCAACAACTTGGGATTCCAACTACTCAAATATATCTTCTGCTAGATCTTGAGTTTTATTATGAACATAGACATCCACCATGGCTAGGGTTTCTGCGACTTCTCTTTAAGTTGATTCCTGGATCTTGCAACTTCCCACAAATACCAAAAATAAAAAACTTCTTTGATACCAATATGATCTATAAGCTACCATGGATATTCCATTGCAATAGTTTGTCACAGCATATCTAATAAAATACTAGAAATATTTACTATTAAGGTTATTTTTCCTTTAGATCTCCAAAATATTTAGTTACTAATTTTATGCATATGCATGAAATAGATAAAATGCAAAAAATAGAGAACATTACAATACAATCACACCATCCAAAAATAAACACAATATATGACCTCAGACACCCAATATGAGAGAAAACCCAGCTAGAAGGTGAGGCTTCTCTGCTTTCTTTTCTTTGGTATAGAAATGATGTAAGTATAAAGAAAGGGGCACTCTATGTGGAGTTTCCTTTGACTTGTGGCCTATATGAGTGCTAAAAAATCTCTCCTCCTCTGTTATGCTCATAAAATAATGGAACATGATACAATTCAAAATAATGGAACCCCTTCTCCTCCTAGTGGCTCGATATTTAACATATCCGATAGCCATCTATAGGTAGGTTTTTGACTTCCTCAACCTTCAATTGTGATAAGGTTTTGTACCTTCTAGAATGTTCTTAGAAAATACACTAAATGGCTAGCCCCACATGTATAAGTAATGGAGGTTTATGTGGCATCCAATTGCACCATGATGATCAATACGGTAGGTCAACCTGTGGGAGGCATAACTTTCTCATTCGAACTCTAATTGATGAACAATATGCATCGTTGGAAAGATATCAATGTGTAGAATATATAATATTCCTCCATAGTAATTTTTGGACCAAAAACAATGTCTTTTAATTCCTATAAATGGATTTGGAATATTTTAGACGGTTTTTAGATCAAAATTTCCAAATTTGGACCAGCTGCCGAAATGGCCTGCAAGCCGATTCCTCCAAGTTTTCCACCCATAAAGTATTGATATAGATGAAAAACAATATAATTATCCAATACGGATCACCTTACATGATAATAAATTTGAGGCACCATCCAATTTTTCCTCAAACCTAAGGCTATTTGATGTTATCTATGAGATCTACTACACAAACTCCCAAATATGAAAATGAAACTTTGAAACCCTCTCATTGTTGGTTCTTATTCCTTACAGTTGATTTACAGTTGCAAATCCTAGAGAATCTCAATCAGAGAAATAAGCTCTAATACCATGTAAAAATTCCAAGCCTAGGCGACTAAAGTCCTTATGGTCTCAATTAACCAAGTAATTGTTGAATTTAATTAATGTAGAAATAAATTTCAGACCATAACATCAATCAAACAATAGCTGGAAATTAAATAGAGGAAGAAACAAAATAAAATTCACACATACACATGTAATTACTCCTTCAAATCATCTCTCCATTCCTTCAAAAAACATACAAGGAAACCTCCACATGGTACCCAAAAAAAAACATTGAACAGTTACCAAAATCACCTTGAACTTGAACTTCTACAAGTTGCTTGAGAGGTAAACCTACTGGAAAAAAAAAATATTTATTTTCTATAAAATAATGATGTATAGACTATATGACTATTGTACGACACTAGTGTGTGTATTTTGTACAACTATATGTATTCATGTGGATCTTTCTATATGAATGTACGCATTTCACTACCACTATATGTAACTATGTGTTGCCTAAATATTCCTCTTTCTTGGCTTCTTTCACTTGATCTCTTTCTCAATTACTCAACCTACTCAACTACTCATGTGTTTTTGTGTGTTTGAACTCTCTATATTAACATGTCTTTATAGTTTTAGATAATACCAAAACCCTAATCTATTTATGATATTACTCTTAGTCTAAGTCATGCATGCTTGCAATACACTCTTTAGACTCAACTACTAAAAATAAGACTGTAAAAAACCCAACCATAAATGCTCTTTTTAGGGGTGGGGAGTCGTAATTTCATTCTCCTTGAGTAATCAAATCCTCCATTTGGGGTTTCTATCACATTATTCTCATCCATAGATTTCCATCCATGGTTTCCATGCTCGAAACCAAGCTCATAACTGGCAGTTATAACTCTCCCATCTTGGGTGTTTATTTTGTTGGGGCCACATGTATTCCATGTGGATTCGAATGAATATGCCTCATCCCAAGTTCTCCGATATCCCATAGATTACCGCATTCCTAAAAATATGGTGGAGATCCATCCACCAACCAATCCAACAACTGGGCTTGATCCTTCGCTAACTCACAGGCTAGTGGGGAATTCGACATCCAAACTTCAAATTTGAATTCCAGGCCTAGCCCCTTCCCCCTGGATACAATCGCATACAACCGCGAGCTATGATGAGATGCCAAGAAAACATGTTCCTCTTTTGGTGCTTCAGAGATTCAGGCTCCAGATGTTTCAACTTATGACACCACAGATCTCCTATACTGCCGAATCGACGAATTTTGGGTATGCTAAGGGGATCAACGGTCCCCGTTTTACTTCAGGAATCTGTGCTTCGATGGATTCCAAAGTACTCAAAAATGCAAATGTCCAAAGTTCAACCCTTCTAAAGCGTCATATCTCCTAACACACATCCTCCACTACCAACGATTATGATGAAATCTGACGCTTCAACCTTTGGGAGTTCTCGATTTCTCGCAATGTGCCTTCCTCTAGAGTGACATATCTTCTGACACTTATCCTTTAATATCGATGACTCAGGTGAACTCTATCCTCTGGGCCTTCGTGAGTTCTTGTTCCACTTTTCTTCGAAGTGGCTATCCTTCGAAGTAACAGATCGCCCACCATGCATCCCCAAATGATGGACGGTTGAGATCCTCTCCATTACTCCGAGATTCATGGATTTTAGAAGCACCAAGATTCAAATCCTATGGAGTGGCTCTCCTATAGATTTAACTATATACTAACATGCATCCCATTTTATGGACAGTTCAGATATCCTCCCGCTCCCTATGACTTCAGGGGTCTTCAACATTTTATGCCTGCTTCCTTCTGGTGTGTTAAACCTCCAGAGTATAGGATCTAGTTCCATGTGTCCCACGGTGCCAACGACTAGGATGGACTCTGACACTTCGGCCTTTTTGGACTCTCTACAATACTATACCCCAATTCCTTTGGAGTCTGAAGTCCCAGAATCTCAGAGTTTCGGTCACTTCACCAACCACTTTGGCTAGGCAGGTTCGTACCATGGGCTGACACGTGTAAGGGGGCCATGGGTGACACGTTTCACATTCCAATGGTTCTATAGGGTATGTTATATGCATGAATCTGAGTGACACATGGCACATCAAACTTGGGGCCACGTCACCCTAGATGACGTCACTACACTATGTCACTCCGCAATGATCATCCTTCATGCCCTTTGATCTCGCAGACAAGGTAGGTCCATGTAACCCTTGGTTCAATGACCTTTGCTACTTCGTAACTTCAACACTCATGGGTTTCATGGGGTGAACATCTCTGTTCTACCGGATTTTTTCATCACGGGGTTGACCACTGCCTAGATCTGACGGTCAAGAATAGTCCCAAAGTGTCCTCAAATCAACAACTCTCGTTACTTCGAGCTTCACGTATTTCGACGTTACAACACCCTTATCCTCCCAAAGAAGTCAATGTCGAGCTGACCTCGTCATAGATCTCTCAGTCCAACAATATCCATGTAACCTCAGAGATATATGACTCGTAACTTCTGCTCAAGGGTACCTTTACCATGCCACGGGGTCGCCACCCCTGGAAACCTCGTCACTCGACAGATGGGATCCTAGTAATATCGGTGTGATATACATGTCCCCATGATCGAATGGTCAAGAGAGGTCTCGAAGGATCCTTATATCCATGGTCCACATTACTTTGCAGTGCTGGTGTTCGGGGAGTTTGATGCTATAGAATCTCTATTCTCCTGAAGTAGAACTTCGCCGAAGTCTTCTTCTTGTATATCCAACAGTTGAGGGGAACTCCAAAAATTCTCTATCAGTGGCTCACGCTACTTCATGATGGGAATTTGGATCCCAGTTCATATGGTGAGATAGTTTCACCTAACCACTAGGGAAACCATTCATTTCCAGTCAACTTGTTGTTAACTGAATCTCCCAGTTACCTTCGACTAGTTTAAGGCTGGTAAGGTAGACAATACTCCAAAGTCCCAAACTTTCAGAGCTTTGAAGCTAGGAGGACTTAGCTCCCTTAGGCTTATCCTAAGGTTCCTAGGTGTTGGTCATATGGGTCCTCCTGAATGTCTCTCACCCGCTCATCTTCCAAATGAAGAGATCTCCCCTTTTAAGTATTGAACTTCGCTATCCTTCCTGAGCTTTATCATGAAATGGTGAAGGACTTGGGAATGAAATCCTGGTTTCACAACAAGGAGTCTGAAAGAGGTATCCTCTTTAGACAGACATGGTCATATTGACATGATATCTCCTATCTCGGTCTTCCTATAGGCTTATGTCCAAAAAATCCTCAAGGGCTAAGATGGGGCATACAAACTATCAATTAGAATCATAATTTCACAAGGATATGAATGCATACACATATCATGACCATTCCACATAGAAACCATTTATAGATACACATATATAAAAACCCATGCATTCATCCATTATTCCAGTTCAATAAACAAAGTTCAAAAACACTTATCAGAAACAGAAGACATGATGCGACTACTGAAAGGGGTGGTTGTTTCCACCCAACCATAGGCTCAATCACTCCTAATGGATTTACCACTGGCCACCCCCGAGCTAGACCACGATGCTTTGAGATTGAATATTTTCTTCCATCTCAACGAAAGTTAGGAACGAAGGTTAGTATCCTTCTCCTGACACATAAATAGATAGGGACGAAGGTTACTCTCCTTCTCTTGACTCAGTCATAGATAGGGATGAAGGTTACTCTCCTTCTCCCGACTGAGTCTCTAATTCCTATGATTAGAACACATTGTTTTATTTTTTTCATAGTTCTTCCTTGAACCCAAGAGCTTAGTCTCTCATCTATGCACTCTTTGTAACGCTTCCTCTACCCACCATGCCTTCCTTTCTTTCCCTCCTCAACAAGATTGTGTGTGGACCAAATTCCCCAATCTGTGGTTAGGTCTTAAATCCTTACATATGGACACTTTTCCCATCCCCTCATTAACTCTTGAGGAGGTCTTCCCACCTACCAACCTGATTGGTAATTGAGTCATGGGTCAGAGGACTATTCTGGTCCTGAGCAATTAAATCCAGTGAAGTACTTGTTTGGTGGGGTTTATCTCAACCATTCTTGGTTCCCCTCACCATATCTTTCCTAGAATTCGTGGCCTCTCTTGGAAAACCCCTCTCTCAATAGTCATGCAACACTTATCCATTTATATTAATAACACAAATTACAATCATTGACCTTTCATACAAAGGTTCATCAAGTCAACATACACACATATCGATTTTTTCATAGTCTCTTGGTCGATATAGTTATATTTACAAACTGGGGGAAACAAGGGTGTTAGAATTACCTCCCTCTTAAAGGAACATTGTCCTCGATGTTATATCTTTCAATGTGCTAGTATATACAGAAGTAAATAAAAATGGATATGCATGTTTCATGGCATCCTCCATTTCCCACGTGGCCTCATCTGGGCCAAAGTGTTTCCACTACACCTTGACTTGTGCAATGGTTATGTTCCTGAGTGAGGTTTCCTTCATGTCTAGTATTCATTAAGGTTCTAACACGAATTCTCCCTTCGTCTCCACCTGAATCATGGACCAATCAATTATATGATTAGAATCATGTACATATTTCTTTAATAAGGAAACATGGAAAAAATTATGTGCCTTCACTATGGGAGGGAGTGCTAGCATATAGGATAAATGTCCCACTATATCTAATATTTAAAATGGTCCACAATACCAAGGTGTCATCCTGGAACAAGCTCCCATTGTCAAGGAACTCTTCCTGGGCCTAACTCTGAGATAGACATGGTATCCTTTCTTGAACTCTTTGGGAGTTCTCTTTCTATCGACGTAACTCTTCTGTCTATATCAAGTAGTTTTCATATTTTTCTTAATCTGAATCACTTATTGTTCCATTTATTTTAGCATGTCGGGTCCAATTGTAATTCTATCCACTGGACTACTCCAGTTGATTGGAATCTTGCATTGTCTACCATAGAGGGCTTCAAAAGGGCTCATCTTCAATGACTCTTGATAACTGTTGTTGTAGGAAAATTATACCAATGGGAGGTAGTCTTCCCACTTCTTAGGATGATGCATTACATGCATCCTTAACATGTCTTCTAATATCTAGTTTACTCTTTCTGTATTTCCATCGGTTTGAGGGTGATAGGTTGTGCTAAACAATAATTTAGTCTCAAAACCAACCATTAAAGAATTCCAATAGCTTGAAGTAAATTTTGCATCTCTATCAGATAAAATATCCCTAGGCATGCCATGCAGTTTGAATATATCCTTCATGAAGATGTTGGAATATCTATTTCCTTGCAAGTTGACTTGACAGGAACGAAGTGAGAAGACTTACTCAATTTTTCTACCACTACCATGGTGGCATCATTCTGCGTGGCCGATTTTGGTAATCTGGTGATGAAATCCATGGATATGGTTTCCCATTTCCATTCTAGAACTGGTAGAGGTTGTAACAACCCCGTTGGGTTCTAGTGTTCGATTGCTGGCATTATATACACTTAGCTAGATAATCAACTATGTCCTTTTTGAATCTAGGCCAATATAATTGTTTCCTAGTGGCCGTGATCATTTTCTGATAACTTGGGTGACCATTATATGGTCTCTTGTGTAGTTCATCCATTATGAACCTCTTCAAGTCATCACAACTTAGAATCTACAATCTGTTTATGTAGGTCAATAGGCCTTCATCTAGCATCTGATACCCTTCATATTTTAACTGTGTGGGCTCTTACTTTAGGTATGACATCACGGTCTTGAAGAATGCATATGTTTCTATTGCATTCCTGAATCTCTCGCTGACATCTGTTTCACAGGTGCTTACCGCTGCCATGTGAATCATTTTCACACTTCTACTAAGGGCATCGACCACCCTATTTTATTTTCCTTTGAATCTGTGTTTTATTTCAAAATAAAACTCACTAAGAAGAGCCATCCACCTAACTTATCTAGCATTGATCTTTGGTTGATCGAACATGTGCCTCAACCCACAATGGTTTGTCAAAAGTACAAATATCCTACCTAGGAGCTAATGCCTCCACATTTTTAAAGCGTGCACTATGGAAACCAAATCTAGATAATGGATCACATAATTGATTTCATGCTCATTCAATTTTCTAGATTCATAGAAAATTACACACCCTTCTTGCATAAGGACTCCTCAGAGTCCTTACTTATAGGAGTTTGTACACACGAGGAAGTCAATATCAGGGTCTGAAATATTCAGCATGGGTGCATGGGTTAGAATTTATTTCAGTTCCTAAAATATTTCTCCAGATTCTGATGTCCAAGTGAATTTAACCCCCTTTTTTTGAATGACAGTGATTGGACAACCGATCTTGGAAAATCCTTTTATGAATCTTTTGTATTATTCTGCTAAGCCCATAAAGGATATGATATCATATACATCCTTTGGGGTAGGCCATTCCATGATAGATCTAATCTTTTCAGGGTCTACTTCCACTCCTTCTTCATAAATGACATGGCCTAAGTAATGGACTTGCTTCTGGAAAAAGTCACACTTGCTAAACTTAGTGTAGAGTTGATGCTCTCTTAGTACTTGTAGCACTAATTTAAGATGTTCTTCATGCTCCTATATAATCTTGGAGTATATTAGGATATCATCAATAAAAACCAATACAAATCTGTCTAGGAATTTGCTGAGTATATTATTCATCAAGCACATAAAAGTGGTGGGGCATTGGTTAATCCAAATGGCACCACCGAAAATTCATAGTGACCATACCTTGTCCCGAAGGTTGTTTTGTGGATGTATTCATCCTTGATTTGGACTTGATGGTTTCCAAACCTTCAGTAAATCTTTGAGAAAATGGAAGCACCCCCTAATTGTTTGAACAGGTCATCGACTCTTTGTAAGGGATACTTGTTCTTTATTGTTGTCTTATTGAGTTGTCTATAGTCTATGCACAGTCAGAGTGTGCCATATTTCTTTTTCACAAACAAGGTCGGTGATCCCCATGGAGACACACTGGGATGGATGTAGCCTTTGTTCATCATCTCCTTTAGCTATAGCTCGAGCTCAATTATATTTGGTGTACTCATCCTATAGGGCATTCTAGACACTGGCACTGCTCCTGGTGCAAGTTCTATTGAGAAGTCAATGTCTCTTCTCGGAGGTAGACACAATACCTCTTCTGGAAACACGTATTTATACTCTCTTAATATAGGGTGTTCCTCTAGGTTTGGTTTTTCATCCTCAACAGATTCCAACACCTGTATTTCATATGGGGGACATCCCTTTCTACAATACTTTTTCATTTGAAGGGATGATATTCGTCTCACTGAGATAGGATTTTGAATCCCTTGGAGGGTTATTTTTATCCCTTCTTCATTTACACATTCTAAATTTTTATAGTAATAGTCCAAATTAGTTTTATAAGGATCTAACCATTCCATACCAATCAACAGGTCATAAGACTCTAGGGGAAGTATGTTAAAGGTCTCTTGGGTGGGCAATCCATCCATAATGAATTGGAAAGATGGTATGACCTCTGCTACTTTCCTTTTGGTTCTTGTCACTAGTTCTAATAACCATGGCTTAACATGTCTAACTGGTTGTAGTTTACATTTATCAACAGTCTCAAGGGCCACATAACTCAAACTAGAACCAGGGTCAATTAGAATAAAAATTAAATGGTTGGCAATCATACCTTCCATATCCACCACTGAAGCTTGGTGGTTGGATTGTTTATTATCTAAGGCTGCATAAATTTGTGGCATTCTCCTAACCACAACCTCTTGGATGTTGTAGACTCACCTACTGTTATGTTGTCTATGTGGAAAAACCCTCAGCATATGTGCTTTTCCACAACCCCAACATTTCAAGGGTTCTTTCTTTGGTTTATCAATCTTTCCTAAGGTTGCTCCAAAAGTTTTATTTCCAATCTGGGAGGGGAAATTATGCTGAAACACACTTTTAGTAGGAAGGCTCATCCTAGAGTTCTTCCCATAGTTCTTAAATATTGAGGATTTAAACCCCTTCTTCTTGAATCCTGAACTACTCTTCTTCTTCCATTCCTCACAAGGTTTTGTCTGATTCTTGAACTATTCATAATAATACCTTGCCTTCCTGATAGTATCTTCTAAGGTCTTTGGCTCGTCAAACTCAATCCTGTTCCAGTAGGAATGAGGTAACAGACTAATAAATGACTTCAATTTTACCTTTTCATCCTTTATGTAGGGTACATACCTTATCATCTCAAGGAATTTATTGATATATCCATTTATGGAGATTTGTCCTATCTTGAGTTTATATAACTCTTTAGTCTTCCTGTCAAAGTATTTCTATGACAAATACTTCAATTATTCCTCAAACTATTTCCATGACAAGTCCTTCTCATGGATCCCTTTCACATTCCTAATGTCTTCCCACCAAATGGAAGCCTTTCCATTCAGGTTGAAGATGGCTATTCGAGCCTTCAAGTTTTCAGAGTAGTCATGGAATCTGAAGTACTTATTTAAACCAAGAATCCAAGCTTCTGCTTCTTCCACTTTCTTAATATCTCCGTCAAAATAGGGTGGTTTGGCTTTCTTGAACTCTTCAGATCATGAAATTTGGAATGCTTTCACTTCTTTCCTTTTATTTGAGAATGTGAGATAGTTTTCCTACTAGAAGATCCCACGGAGTTGCCAATTTCCTTTCCATAGGACTCTCCTGATGAGTTTCCCCTGCCTCTAGGTTGGGCATTTCTTCGAGGTACTTCTCCTAGTGTGGTCACTTATGAGACAAAGTTTTTGTATCTCAGGTGGACTTTGAATTCTCTTTGTATGTCGTCAGTCCACATGACTGGTTTCGGGTCCATGCTTTAACTACCTCTATATGTTGGATAAGCTTTGCAACAAGAATGCATTAATTTCTATTTGTTTTTTTTTCTCCTTTATCAATCTCTCATTGTCTGCCTTGCAAATCTGTAATTTGTCCATGAGGCTCCTTACCATTTCATCCATATCTAGAGGGGTTTCCACTGCCATCCTTTCATCAAATTCTTCATCTCTATTGTGGGAGCCATCCCCCACTTCATGGCGCATCACCATCCTTTATACTTGTAGTTTTCCCGCGATTTATGGGTTGCTTGAGTGATGACAAAAAACTTATTGTTAGCCAACAATATATTAGTTTATGAGCAACACACAGTTCATATTTATTAAATACACACACACAGTAGAAAGTTTCATTCTTTTCTTAAGTAAACGCTTAACCAGACTCTTTAGGAAAGAGGTAAGATAGGGTTTCACCCTTAAAATTCCTTTAAATATGGTTTTTATGAAACTCGTCTATGAGCCCAAGTAGGACAAGTGTTGTAACATGCTATGATACCAATTTGTAACACGCCCAACCATAAATTCTCTTTTCATAGGTGGAGATTCATAATTCCTTTCTCCTTAAGTAATCAAATCCCCCATTTGGGTTTTCTATCACATTCTTCTCATCTAGATATTTCTAGCCACGGTGTCCATACTCAAAACCGAGCTCAGAATTGGAAGATATACCTCTCCCAAGTTCCTCGGGTGTTCATTGGTCGGGTCCACGTGGATTCCATGTGGATCTGACTCAGTATGCCTCATCCTGAGTTCTTCGATATCCCCAAGCTTCCCACATTCCTAAACCTATGGAAAATATACATCCACCAACCAATCCAATGTCTGGGCTTCATCCTCGGCTAACTCACAGGCTAGCGGGGAATTTGGCATTCGACCTTCAAATTTGAATTCTAGGCCTAGCCCCTTCCCCCCAACTGCAATCGCATACGACCATGGGCTATGAACAGATGCCAAGAAAACATGCATATATTTTGGTGCTTCATAGCTTCGGGCTCAAGACGTTTCAACTTATGACACCACAAATTTCCCGTACTGTCGAATCGACAAATTTTGGGTATGTTACGGGGATCAACAGTCCCTGTTTTCTTTCAATATCAATGAACCACAATTACTTTGGGACTCTTCACTTCGGTGGATTCCAAAATACTCATAAAAAAAACCTCTAAAGTGAAACCCTTTCAGAGTGTCAGATATCTTGACACGTGTAATCCACTACCAACGGTTATGATGAACTCTGACGCTTCAACCTTTGGGATTTCTCAACTTCTCGCAACGAGCCTTCCTCTAGAGTGATAGATATTTTGACACATGTCCTTTGATATCGATGGCTCACGTGAACTCCATCCTTTGGGCCTTTGGGAGTTCTTGTTCCACTTTTCTCTGAAGTGGATATCCTCCAAAGTAACAAATTTCCCGCCATGCATCCCCAAACGACGGATGGTTGAGATTCTCTCTGTCACTCTGAGCTTTGGGGATTTTTGAAGCACCAAGATTCAAATCCTCCAGAGTGTCTCTCCTTCAGAGTTAACGATATACTGACATGCATCCTGATTTATGGACAATTCATATCTCCTCCGGCTTCCTACGACTTCAGGGGTCTTCAACCTTTTATGCCTGCTTCCTTCTGATGTGTTAAACCTCTGGAGTATAGGATCTGGTGCCATGTGTCCCCTAATGCCAATGACTAGGATGGACTCTGGCACTTCGGCCTTTTTGGATTCTCTACAATACTATACCCCAATTCCTCTAGATTTCAAAGTCCTAGACTCTCGAAGATTCGGTCACTTCACCAACCACTTTAGCTAGGTGAGATCATACCAGGGGCTGACACGTGTAAGGGGGCTAGGGGTGACCCATGTCACATTCCAATGGGTCTATAGGGTATGTGATATGCATGAATCCAAGTGACACATGGCACATCAAACTTGGGTCCATGCCACCATGGATGACATCACTACACCATGTCATTCCAGACTGATCGTTCTTCATGCACTTCGATCTCATGGCCAAGGTAGGTCCACGTAACCCTTGGTTCAACGGCCTTTGCTAATTTGTAACTTTAGCATTCCGGGGTTTTTTGGGGTGAAATTCTTTGTTCTCCTAGAGTTGGTCAGCTCCAGGCTGACCACCTCCTAGATCTGACGGTTAAGAATAGTCCTGAAGTTTCCTCACATCGATGGCTCTCATTACTTCGGGATTCATGGATTTTGACATTACAACACCCCTATCCTCTCGAAGTGGTCAATGTCGGGTTGAACTCAACATATATCTATCTATCCGAGGGTGTCCACGTAACCTTAGAGATCTATGACTCATAACTTCCTCTTAAGGGTACCTTTACCATGCCACGGGGTCACTGCCCCTGGAAACATGTTGGCAAATTCAGTTAACAGACAACGAATGCTTGTCATTAATGGAAACAGTGAAGATGACAGGCAAACATAAGACAAGTTCAGAGAAGTGAATGATCGAACGCAGCGAGAGCTGTTAGATTTGGTGCAAGTCACTGACAGCCATCAGATCTCCAGAAGCTGCGAGGGAGATAAGCCACGGGAGAAGCTCGAAAGGAGGCTTCATCGGAGAATCGGGGATCNAGAAGTGAATGATCGAACACAGCGAGAGCTGTTAGATTTGGTGCAAGTCACTGACAGCCATCAGATCTCCAGAAGCTGCGAGGGAGATAAGCCACGGGAGAAGCTCGAAAGGAGGCTTCATCGGAGAATCGGGGATCGGGATTTTGAAATGTCCAATTCACTTGTCAACAAGAACCCTAAAATCGTGATATGCGATTTCACGATCTAATCGTAGCCATTAAAGAAAGAATGAGATTTGGACCATTGTTTTTGTTCATCGGAAAAATGGGGATCGGGTTTTTGAAATGTCCGATTCACTTGTCAACAAGAACCCCGAAATCATGATGAGTGAAATTCTGACTGAACCTGAAACGTCAGATCAAGATATGATCTAGACCATCGACTCGACCCACGTCAACAGACCACGTTAGCTAAGAGACACGTGGCACAACCAGGTAGTGACAAGTGTAAGACAGATTCAACACTTCTAGCACATGTAAGTAATGAATCAGAGTGACATGTGGTAGTATTTAACACGTGTCAAACCACGTGTGATGTCAGCAGAGGCATCAACAATCGGGACTTTGAAATGACAAAGTCACCTAACATAGAAAGTCTCGAAATCCTGGAGGGATTGGGCCCGCCCATCTGAGGGACAGGTGTCGAAGATCAAGGCGTCATCAGCATATTGGCCATCGTGAAATCGGAGTTACTGAGGTCGAAGGAAACGAGACATCAAAAGTCTCGAAATCCCGAAGGAATTGGGACCGTCCATATGGAAGGACGCGTGGCATGAGATCGGTGCCATCGGGAAGAGGCCCGACAGGAAAATCATTGATCGGCATTTTGTTCATCGGGAAATCAGGAATTCCATTGACAAGAGTTTTTTGCAACTCAGAATCGCGATCTGCGAAACCCCGATGAGTGGGGGCCAGCTTTCAGCACAACAGTGAAGGAGGATGGTGGCATAGTGGAGGCTAGTTGTCAGAGAAAAGGAGCGTCGGGATTTGGACGATCGGGAATCACGTGGGTGTATGCATCTTGGCATCACAAACCCCGTATCCCCGACGGGATAAGGCTGCAGTCATGGGTAACGGTCACGTGGACCAGGGCTCAACCAGGAGGGTTGAAGCGCATCGTGAATCGGGAGATTGTGAATCACGTGGACATAAACATTATGTCATCGTAAGTGCCGAAACTCCGATGGAGTGATAAGACCAAGTTCACAGAGTGACGGTCACGATTGACCGGGAGCTAAGCTTAGGAGGGCTAGCAAATGAAAGTGTTGAAACTCAGTTTAAAAGGAAAGAACTATAAAGATTATCTAACGGTGCGGATAAAGTTTGAAACTGATTGAAGGGATGTTGTTCTTCCTCACATGTTAACGCTTCAGTTATGAATCCGTTAATAGAAACGAACTGATAATAAAAAATCGGTTAGCGTTTTAGTTGCCAAGACAGATGTCCTTGCATTATCTATTGGAAGGGGAAGTGGAATCGTCAAGGAAGCGTGTATAAAAGAAAATGAGCGAGACTGAACCCGTTAGCCGTTCTGAATGGAAAAAGTATGAAACTGTAAGAAAGGTGAAAGAAGAAGGGGCTGAGCATGAAAAATCAATAGATATACAGAATGGAATGAAATTTAAAAGAGAGACAAAGTAGAATGACAGACAGGGCAGAAGAAGAAGAACATAATGACAGTAGAATGTGATGCAGAGCTGACCTGTTGAAGAAGAGAAGAATTGCAGAACAATTTGTTGAAGATCAGATTTACAGAATAGAGTAAAAATGGTAAGAAGTGATTTATCTGCATAAGTTGTCTGTGTATTCATTATTTCATATTTTAGGGAGGTTGGGAGGTGCTCGGGAGGACTGTTGTCCTCAGAAGTTCAAGTGGGTGCTTGAACACAGTAAGTTGTAGCTTCCATCTGGTTGCAGCCAGAGAAACAAGGGTGGCAGGGTGGTGCTAGGGAGAACAGGTGTTCTTTATTATTCAGGTTGGATCCTGTGTAACAGGAAGTTGGTTCTTCCATCCAGTTGGTGTTGGAACATTCAGGAAGTTGGTTCTTCCATCCAGTTGGTGCTGGAATACTCAGGGAGTTGGTGCTTCCTTCTAGTAGGTGCTATAGAAACCAGAGAGTTGGAGCTCTCAAACAAGTTGCAGCTTGTAAAATAGAGGTAGCGGCCTCACATTGAGTTGGTTCTCAATTGTAAATGATGAACATAACTGAAAAAGACTGCCTATCATTTTGAAGAAGAAGAGGTTTTCTCCCTTTATGGGTTTCCTCGTGAAAATCTGTCTCTGTGTATACTTTATGTGTGATTGATGGTCTTTATTTTTACTATACATATGTTGTATGTTGTTGTTGATCACTTAAAGGAACATTAATAATTTTTAAGAGGTATAATATTGTTTAAGATCATAAACAACTGATTCACCCCCCCTCTCATTTGTTTTAGTATTTCCAACAATTGGTATCAGAGCCGGTTCCTTTTATTTAAAGGTAGATCTGTAAGCTTAAACATGACAATTCATGAAGGGACTTCAGCTTCTAAGCCTCCTCTGT
>JASDQU010013675.1:0-21452 GCA_032191745.1 Picea mariana
AATTACCGACTTAGTTAATCCTCAATGGGGATTAACCTAACAATAAAAATAATAATAATGACATGATTAATCCACAATGGGGATTTAATCAAATAACAAAATAATAAGAATGCTCTTCGCAGTTACATTATTTCAACATGTAGATTGTAGAAAGGTATTGAAGCCTATCCCTCTAGCACATCTTAAACTTCTGTGATAGTCTATGACCTACCATTGCAAAATCAAAACCACAACTAGAACTTATTAGGACGTTAGTTTCAAACAATTCATAAAGGGAATATATAGAATGGGGCTGTTAGTGCTACAATAAGGGTGGTTTAGCCTAGAGAATGCTCATTACTAGTTGCTAGAACCCCCAAGAGCTTGTATATGGTTGATGGTCTAGACTCTAAACCTCTCCTTGTTAGTGTCTAACACAACAATACTAGACTCTACCCCATCCAAATAGTGTACAATATAGGAGCTTCATGCATACCGATATCTTACACCAAATTCTTCTCCCTTTATAATTTCACATTGGGAAATGATTTAAGTTAATCCCATTATGTCAATTAAGGCTGTTGTGAAGCACTTGACTTGACTTCTACATACATGAGGGGACAATGGGAAGGATTGGGAGATCGTGGAGATCAAGTTTCAAGAGGTCACACATGTAGGGAGGATCATGGTGATTCAACCCTTAAATGGGTTTGCCTGCATGAGATGATGTTGCAGTGATAGGTGGAAGGTGTTGGATGTTTTGTACCAAACTTGGATACAATTAGACTTAATGTTATCAACAACATTAAAAAGTGCCATTGTGTCTTTGTTTCTATGTTGTTTTTCTTGTCAACCAGTTGGTTACCACCCAAACCCTTATTTTTAGTGACGAAAGTTCTAAGGCACAAGTAGGACCCTAGGGGCACTATAGAAGGACCACCCACTGTCACCACAATAGCTCCTTCACATACTTTTGGCTGGCTCTCCTCTAGCACAAGGGGGTATCCCTAAGAAGACTTAAGCTTATAATATAATAGATACAAGGAATGGTAACATGACTTAGGAGGAAAAATCTGATTACCATTTTTTTCTTGAATAAATTCCCAATCCTCCAACAACCAAGGCTATTTAAAAAAACACAATTCTCCCTCACCCTAATACTACCAGTGCCTGTGGATTTGGTATCAGGTCACATGGGCGATATTTGGCTTGTGGTTGTTTTCTATGTGATGTTACAAGCTATATTTACGGTTGCATATTCTTATGTTGGGATTGTGTTCACATTAATACTTTTCTTAATTGTGTGTGTGTGTGTTAAACATCACTATTGGGTGTGTGTGTGTCGCTGTGTTGTGAATAATCCCACATGGATAACAATTGTAAGATGGAGATGGTATACAAGCCATTGCTCACACCAAAATCTTTGCCAATCTGGAAGATGGCTTTGGGCTACAAGTCCCTGGGTTGATGTCATGGCATCCTCCCTCGCTCTTGGACTGACATTGCTGATAGCGAAAGAAAGGTGCTTCCCAAGGAGCCTAGTTGGAAGGTCAACTTCATGAGGCCATAAATTTCACATACAAACTCTGTTTTTGGTGCTCTTTGGACTACTGGAAAGATTTTTCCAAGCTCTACAAGTTTAAGAGGTTGGTCCCATTGAAAAAGTATTGGCCATTGAAATACCAAAAACGAATGGGAAGGGCATGAAAAATATGCTACAAGTTCAAGACTTCCAAACTAGCAAGATTGAATATTGTTTCTAATATGGCAGCAGATTTGGGATAGTTGTTGAGCCGACTTTCAAACAACCACCTAGATTAGTTGTCCTCTCTTAGGAAGAAATAGTCCCCATTGCGTCAATTTCTTGTATTAGATGGGGAACCTTTTGTTGGTTTTGGTCCCTAGTGAACCACTTGCCCCAATGAAAATGTTGCCTTACTTTGACAACCCAATAGAGTTGCATATTCAATTGGTAGGTTCTCTTCATCTTGTTGTTTGAACTTTTTTCTTACTTCTCCATTGATTACTCCAGGGAAGAAGAAACCGAGATGGTTTTAGGAGACACTAAAGGAAGCCAATAAGTATGTAGGAGAGCCCAAGCGGTTGATGAGAGAGAGTAGAGTGCTAGAGAGACTTGGATCTTACATGGCTATGGTGACAAACATCACAGATGCAGAGCCCATGACATTTGAGCAGGCATTTGACCAGCATGTTTGGCGAGAGGCCACGCAGGAGGAGTAAGACTCCATCATGTGCAATGATGTGTGAGAGGTGGTGTCGAGGCCTAAGGGGAAGTCAGTTGTGACTTCTAGGTGGCTGTATAAGACCAAGTATGCTGCAGATGGAAACATAGAGAAACACAAGGCCTGATCTGTGGCAAGAGGATTCTCTCAAATAGAGGGAGTTGACTATGATGAAATGTTCAACCCAGTTGTGAGATACACTTATATCCAGAGCATTATTGACATTGCAGTAGAGATGGGTTGGAGGATACATCAAATGGATGTAAAGACTTCTTTTCTGAATGGATTTATAGAGGAGGAGGTGTACATAGAACAACCACAGGGGTTTTAGGTGTTGGGGAGAGAGTCCCATGTGTGTCTTCTGAGAAAGGCACTTTATGGTTTGAGGCAAGCTCCAAGAGCTTGGTATTCGAGGATAGACGCTTAATTGCTTCAGATGGGGTTTGAGAAGAGTGAGGCAAATCCTAACCTCTACTATATTATACAAGGTGAGGATACACTTATTCTCATACTGTATGTGGATGATTTGTTCATCACGGGAGTGGAGCATCTCATATTTGATTGCAAGTAGGGCCTTGCATCAGAGTTTGAGATGAAGGACATTAGATATTGTGTTTGATGTCAATTTTATTGTTCTGGTTGTATGCCTTTGTTAAATGTTTTGCATTACATATGTTATTATGCTGATTGAGTGCTTTCTACAAACAGTTTGCATGTATTTTTCTGGTGGGCATTTCATCAAATATATTGCATACCATTGAATTACACATAAGACTAAAGAGACAACTTTGGCATTTTATTATGCATGGAATATGATACACAACAAGAATAAACAACTATTGGTTGCTACAATAGCTGTAATACATCAGCAAAAATACCGCAAAACTCAAACAAAACCTAGATAATGCCAGTGTCTCCCCAACAAGTGTTTCCGAGCTGCTCCAAGATCCCCAAGCATCCTTTGATCCTCCAAATGCATAGAATAGGGCTGCGGTGCTCCTCTAAAGCCTCCACGAATCTGCAAGAGGCCCCACAACCTTCCTTCTTACCCTCACAACTTGGCAAATTGACTCACGGTCCTCACCAAACCCCACGGCTTCAACCAGATGGGCCTATGGCCCTCTCAAACCCTCTTTTCTCAAAAATAAGGGGCCTGTGGCCCTCCTCTATCCCATACAGCCTACTCAAGGGCCACGTGTCCTGCTCCAAACCTCACAGCTCCCTCACAATGGTCTCACTGCTCATTACAAACATTATGTCAAGGAAAAATCATGGCGTAGTTGTTTTCATTACAAACATATGTTATATATTTTTTTTATTAAGAAAGACATGCCTTAATTGTGTTGTAAATCTATTCGATAAAGATGGTTAAGAATTATATAATAGAAACTGAACTAGAAGTCTTTATTTGGTATGCATTGTCCTCCAGACCAATGCTTAAAAGCTAATACAAAAAACAAGCATGCAACAACACACACTTATGTAATAAATGTAACTTTAGACTTTTGTCTTGCTATGGAGAGCCCACATGCACTGACCATGTGGTTACTTTTTACAAGGTTTTCAAGGTGATAGGTAATTACTAATATGTTTTCCCCTGATCTATTTTTCTTCACTCAGTAGAATGAGCCCTAGTTTTTCCACTGCTTCACTCAGTAGAATGAGCCCTAGTTTTTCCACTTCTTCACTCAATAGAATGAGCCCTAGTTTTTCCACTTCTTCCAAGGGGTTTGACAATTTTAATACAATTCACACATATATATTTAATAAACATTGTACCCTTGAGACAATGTATGAAGAAATTAAGGAGGATCCTCCCCTTCCCTTTCGTCCAACCATTGGACATCACTGTGCATCCAGTGGTCTCCTATGATTTCCTTAGGTCCTCCAATCTAGTATTGATACCACCTTTTATTCCTGAAGGATTGGCCCTTATGCCTAGGGGATTTATACCTTAGGCCAACAACATCGACAACATCAAACATTGACTAGAAGAGTGGATGGTCTTTTCATTGCCCAAAGGTATGTTGCTCCAAAAAAAATCCCTCCCCGCAATGTTGTTTACATCTTGCTTCTTTCTTTAAATCATTTATCGGATGGAAGGTTGTGCCCCATCTTTGGTTCTTGGAACAAAGAAAGGTGAGGTCCTTATGGAAGGTGAATTCGTGGAGTCTCTGTCACTATCCCCAGTCTCAGATATGCCTATGGTTCTTGGGGATCTAGTTAATCCATTGGTGGCAATGTCAAGTTTGAGAGCTACTCTCTTTCTTCTTTTTATCCTTTTCATTAATAGCTTGGTGGGTAGCTTGTATAACTTTTGGGGATCATTGAGTACAAATTGTGATCTCCTTCCCTGGGATTTTAGCAAGGTGGTATTTCAATTGGTTAACCCTTCATATCATGGACTGCCCACATAACCTACAAGTCAATCTCTGCGGGTTTTGGACCCATACTGCCAAAATGGGTCCAAAACCATTGGAATATTGGAGTAAATTCACTTCATTTAATGTGCTGTCAAAGATTATGTGGGGACGTCAGGCTCAAATATTATGTGGGGACGTCAAGCATCCTTGAGTATTGAAATCCTCACATATCATCAAGGCATGTGTCTCATCTAACCATGTCAAATTTTGATGCATACATGCACTGAAAATGTCAACACTAAACTACATCAGCCTTTGTTGAACACTTAAGTGGACCCGAGTCTGCCAATTAGAGCCAACAATCCCTAAGGTGGCCAAACAACTCCACACCACAAAACCAAATGTTGTTGTTCACAAGAAATTATTGTCTTGAACCATCAAAGTTTCACATTGTCACTAAAGTTCTACTCTTTTAAGGTGCTCGATAATCAAGGGGAAAAGTTCTTCTCCTAATAGCCCTCGTTGAAATGGATCTTCATGGTTCCCATCTATTCGGTGAATTTTAGGTTTTTGTAAGGTTCTGGGTCAATTAAAACACCTCCAAAATCCTTGGGCATAGTGGAACTACATGCAGATCAAGGTTATACATAAACCGAAGATCAAAATTCCAAAATCTAATTGAAATATTATCCAATTTATTCCAAAACTTTGGAACTCTTGAGCATTTTGTTTGATTTGATTATAGGGTGTACCCTTTCCTTCAAAAGTTGTGCATAGGAGTTGACATGTACAATTTTCCCTTCTAGAGCTATTCAAAGGGTGTAGAAATAGGGCCAAAACCCTCACATGTTTCATTGATCAAGACACACCCCAAAGTTGATTTAGTCCTTTTTGATCATTGTTGAGTTGCCCAAAGCACATATATTTTGGGATTATTCTAGATTGTGGACTCTTTCTTCATGTAAAAAACTTAACAATGATATAAGAAACATGTAAAAATGCCTCCTTCACATGAGATTGATAGCATTTATATTGAGCTTAGTGATTTTTGGATTGGTCTTGAAGATTTGGAGAGATCTTGGATTAGTTTTTCTCACACAAAGGAAGGCCCAATTTTCTCCTTTGTACACAATTTCCCCATTGCTTATGGAGGATTAAGGAGAACCATTAGAGCAATATTGAAGTATATCGAAACATAACATCATAACCCCTTGACCCACTAACTTCATCGAAACATACCCACTAATCCATTAAATATGTAACTTACTAATCCATTAACCCATGACCCTCCTATTACATTCACTCTAGTAACCAACTAACCCTTCACCCTTATTGACGATATTGATCTCCATTGACCATTGTTGACCATGATTGAGCATAATTCATCACGTTTGAGTATAGTTGACCATAGTTAACATGGTTGACTCATATTGACCATCTTAATAACCTACACTTGTTCTAAACCTGCAACTAGCACACTAGTTTCCATTAAGGCTTAAGGAAGCTTTTCTCATGATACCATTTTACTACTCACTTGGCATCCAACCTCTCAAGTACTCAATTCTCTGACACTGAAATTTTCATGATGGTCCCAAATAGATTCTAACCCTTTACACACTATAATCATTTACCCCTATAACTCATGACATGAAAATCACACCCTAAAACATTCTAACCACTAACTACTATGACCCCAAAGCGACGTCGTTATTATAGAAAACTTGTCACAACATCCATCAAATGCAACATATTTATAGATTTTGTAACGTCGCACTTCCAACATAATAAAAACCTTAGTGACCGTTAGTATTTTGACTTGGTCAACATACTAAGGTGATCGTTGGAGGGGAAAACCTAGTTTCCAAAACGTCGCAATTGTGACATCAATCTTCACAAACGTGGCAAGAATGATGTTTATGTCATAAACGTGGAAAGGGAGACATTCTGGTGGAAAATGTGGCAAGAGTGACATTAACGTGGCAAGAGCGACGTTAACGTGGCAAGAGAGACGTCAACATGGCAAGACCAACATTATCAGGCAATATGAACTTTTTTTTTTTTAAATTTCCTCTATTTTGCGACAATATGGACAATTTTATCCATAACGCCGCAAATAAAACATCGAAATTTTTACAATATGTATTAGTGTATTAATATCTCATAAGGTCCCATCTTATATAGATATTTATCTATAAGCAAGAATTCTACAGCACGCACTACTAGTTGTTTCTTCTGACGAATTGTATACTCACTAGGTTCCATTCTTGTTGACAGGAACTGGACAATTTCTACAAAGTGGTCATCAATCTTTCTAATGACTAGCATTTATGCATCTGGCCGTGCATCCTCTAAACTGGTCATCTATTCGCCATGTTCCAACCTTGACAAGTGGTCAGGTCCTTTGTTCATTCTTCCTAGATTAACTACGATCTCAAACTCATATTCTTGGAATAGCATAAGCCATGTACATATCCTTCCCCCAAACACTATCTTGTTGACTAGGTATTTTAGCGCGGAGTAATCAGTAAACATTTTAAGGTGCCCTCCCAATAAGTAGTGGCAGAATTTTTGTAGCACATACACCATGGCTAACCCTTCTCGCTCAGTAGTGGTGTAGTTGATATCTGCATTTGATAGATTCTTGCTATAAAAAGGTAATGTATGATCAATATCTCCTTCACTAGGTTGTGCTAACACTTCTCCTAAGTCAATGGAAGATGCATCGACATGTACGTGAAAGTCCTTACTCCAATCTGGAAAGACCAGAATAGGCGCAGTAACCATTTTCTATTTCATTGTGTCGAAGCACTGCTAGAATTCTTTTGTCCAACTGAACTGAAAATATCTCTTCAAAATCTTCTTCATGGGCTCTGTAATCTGGGCATATCCCTTAATGAACTTCCTATAGTATCATGTGTGTCCCAGTGAAATGCACAACTGTTTGACTGAAGTAGGAGGGGGTAGATCAACTATATTGGAAATTTTAGATGGATCAACCAGCAATCCCTACTTGCATACAATATGGCCTAACAACACTCCAAATGGTGAGAATAATATGCACTTATTTATATTCAAAGAAATTTGACACTACCTGCATTTGTCTAACATTAGCCTTAGACATTCAATATGATTCTTTAAAAAATTAAAAACAGTGCAATCATCAAAATATGTTTCTAGAAATTTATGCAAGAACTCCTTGAATGCTTCGACCACCACCCTGGAGATGATAGATGGGGAATTATTCAATCCAAATGGCATCATTGTATACTGATAGGATCCCCATTCTATTACAAATGTGGTCCTGTGGCGATCTTCCTTGGCAATCTGAATCTGATGGTATCCTGAAAATCCATCTGTAAAAGAATATACTTCCTGGCCTCCCACATTATCTAACACTTCATCAGTGAATGGTGTGGGGAAGGGATCATGAAAACATGCATCATTTAGCTTCCTGAGATCTAAACAGATCCTAATCTCTCCTTTCTTTTTTTCATGTACCACCATAGGGCTAATCAACTCTGATTCTTCCATAGGTTCTATAATCCCTACTTCCAGCATTCTGTCGAGCTCAATCTTCATCTTCTCTTTGTACCTAGGATTCAGTTTGTAGGGTCTTTCCTTTGGTTTCAAAGGGATCCTCATTTCTCCCATAGACCCTTTAATTCCCTTCATATCGGTGAACTTGGCTGGAAACAAGTCATGATATTCATGTAGTAATTCTATGATCTTGTCAATGGTATCAACATCCCAATAATCTCCAACATTATCAAGATTTGGGGTATGTTCTGTCCCAATATTGACCTTATTAATCTTGATTGGTTGTCCAATGAATGGTAACTCAACTCCTGGTCCTTCCACAGCTCTTTGGCCTTATGTTTCTGTAATGTTCATCTTTCTTGGATCATCGTCGTCATTAGCATTGATGTTTTAACAACCTTGCAGTTTCTGTAGAGGCGCAATCCATTCATTCTCTTCTTGTTACAAATGAAGGCTAGATGCCTCCTTGAATAATTTATGTCTCATAATATGTAATACTTGATCTATTGAGGGTATTGACTTTTAAATAAGAATGTGGTTACAAAATTCTGAGTCATACCTTTCCAATCTGTAGTGATGAGGTGCAGCTCTGCTTGAAGGTACCAATCGATAGGTGTAGTGTCCAGTGTGTTGATGAATTTGTGTACCCATTGTTCTTGAGGAACATTTCTCTAGGCTTTCTCGCAATTTCTCACATGGTCCTTTCAGCATCTTTGATCTGTGTATTGAACTTCACAGCCTTGTACTTGTGCTGAGAACTGTGCTATCATCAAGGTACGAAATTGTACCCATTCTGCAATGTTGTTTTTGTGTGTCCTCCACCATATTGTTAGGGTTTCTTTTAGGGCCTCATCCATCGCCAACAACCTTTGTTTCATTGGTACACTTTCTTCAAAGTTCGACAAGAAGGTTTCTAAAGGATTTAGGCCATCAAAGGTGGGTATGTTACTTACTGTTGTTTCTATCCAGCGAACTTCTCTAGTTAATCTAGCACATATTCTTGTAGATACTTCATACATCTTATTCTGCCAGTTCTCCAGTGCTTCTTCTAAGTCTGATGAACATGTGATATCACTTCTCCAGTTTAGGTTCTGATCGGCTGTAGGATTAATGTAATCTTGATGTCTAGTTGTTAATTTGTATATGTTTTCCAGTTCATATGCATTGTCTTCTTCTCTGATAGGTTTTGTGTATCGCTGACCTTCATCTAGATCTAAAGGTGCAATGACCCTAAGGCCATCTCTTTCAAAATCCATACATCCCTTTTTTAATTAAACCATAGTGGAATTATTGAAATCCCAATCAATTCGTAACAGCAAAAGGTAAGGACAGTTGTCATCAACTATATCAATTACCTCAAAATATGCAAACGTTCTTACTCCGTCGATGTCCACAGGGACATGCTCCAATCATCCAAAGGGGTTGACAACTTGTTGATTGGTCATCCTGAGCCTGATAGGGGAATAGATCAAGTTCGACTTTCCCATCAGTGCCTAGTTTTTCTTCGTCATGACATTGACCTCTAACCCTAAGTCGAGGACCACATAATCTATCTCATACTCTCCTATTTGAGCATTCAAATGTAATTCCTTATTGGTCTTTCTCTTGTTACCAATTTGATGTACTGCCCTATTTAGTAAGGGGTCTATATTTCCTAGCTCATATTGTCTGATTAAAGTTTGTAGTTCTTGTATAATGATTTCATCCAGAATCAATTTAATACAACTATATAGAAATTACATGAGCTTTCTTACCTCTTTTCCTTATTTTGGTGAAGTAGACTGATCAAATGCCATAGGAATTCCATATTCTCTCACTTCTAGTCTTGTATTTGATGAAGAGCCTTGGTCTTGTTTGAAATATTTTCTTGCCTCCTCAAATATTTGTCTTTCTTTCTTTGCATCAAACATTTGTGTCTTCTATGTATCTTTTTTGATTCCCGAGACTTCTATAGTCTTTCCTTGGATTAGATTGTCTTCTCCTATAACAACACCTCCTCTAGTGATAACAACAACTCTAGGGTCTTCTTTGCAAGGTTTATCATATATCAGTTGCACTTGCGAGTTCTATTGAGGTCCTCATCTTTCCTGAAGCTTATCTAGAAGCACATGTAAATCTTCTATAACATATTCAAACGAGCTAAAGTAGCTACATGTAGTACAAGTGTTCTGAAAATCCCTTGCTAGGTGTCCTGGTTGTGTACAGTTATAACAGATTATCTATCGTCGGTCTCAACCCATTCCTCCTCCTCGTCCTCTTCCTATGAATCCACCGCAAGGATTGAAGTTTACTCTCCCATGGGAGTTATACTGCGTAGTGTTTCCTTCTTGCTGTACTTCGCCTTGAATTTTGTATATATCTCTTGACCTTTCATGCATGATATCATAATCCCTACAATCCCTATCATCATGTCCCATGGACTTACAGAATGTGCAATACAAATTTATGGGTGTATGAAGATATTTTTGTATGTAATATAACTCACCGGTATGATGTCTATTTTGACATACCTCGCACCAGAGTAAGGTGACTTGCTTCAAAGGACTTGAATCTCCAGAGGCCAAGTATTCATGGAATAGAGGACGGTGTTCCTTTTCATGGACCTTTCATATGCATCTGACACACTAGCTGCCTTCTCTTTTATCTTTTCCCTTATCCTTTTTCATATCTCGACCTATAGAGACAAACTAGTTAGCTGAGTCAAGATCTAGCTCATACCTGAACTGGTTCTCCCATAGGGGCTGATTCTAGCTTCATGGTGATCTCCAACACCTCAGCCTATGAAGAAATATTTTGCTACATTATAGGAACCCTGATGTGTGGTAAGAGAGAAACGATGAACCATTATTTGTTCTGTTCATCTAGGATCTGAAAAGTCAATAGGCCTATTAAAGTATTGAATCTCTGATCGAATTCCCAAACAGGATTGGCTACCTTTTGCTTGATCTCTTTCATCTCTTTAATACATTGAAACTCTGATTTGGGTTTATTGAACTCTACAATCAATGCATTCTTTATCTCATTCAGCGGCTTAGGCTGTGCAAGTTGTAAATTCTAACCTTGTACAATATCTACTGCAAACTGATATTCAGAAAAGAATAGAAAAGATACAATGGAAAATACAAACATTACACAGAGATTTTTCACCTGGAAACCCAAAACCGGGAAAACCAACATATATTATATTCATACATTGTGTTACATTGTTTACAATACAATATACATATAGGAGCTAGTAGCATCCAAAACCCTAACCCAATGACCTGGATTAGTCCAAAACCCTAATTCCTTAACCGAAAATAGAAAACCATCGCCAAAAAAAAACCATGTGCCGAAAAACCACCTAATATCATGTGGTCCCGAAAATATGTCGTCCCAGTAATATGTCATCCCGAAAATATGTCGTCCTGGAAATATGTCGGCCTGGCGAAAATATGTCGACGCGAAAAAAAAAATTTGGGGGCACTGCCCCCAAACCCCTATGCGCCTGGCGCAGGCACTCAAACACTACTACTCGTGCAAAGAATATAAAACATACCCAACACAAGTCCTTGGACAAGCTTCATGTACCAGCTTAATGCACGATCCCTTAGGGTAGTGCTAAACTGGGTTGTTTTAACAGCCTCATCGGTGACATTTTTAATATTCCATACAGCTTCACATAGGAACCAGTGATAATTAGGATCTTTTGATCCATCTCCCCTAAATATAGAGAGTCTCATCTCATATGCCATAGATCTTCTGAGGTTTCCTGTCTCAGTATGTGGTGGACTACTAGTAATAGTATTCTGAATGGTCTAGTAACTATGATTACCTTGTTTGCTTAATTCTGCTGAGCCAACATGAGTATTAATAGTACTCACTTCAATGGTTTGCATAGTTTCTAAAGTCTCTGGTTCATCCTAGAAAATCTCTTCAGCTTTCCCTTCCTCTTTCCCAGCAGGTTCTGAATGCTCCTCATCTGTCAGATCTACCTCTTGTCCACTGTAGAAACCCTCATCCCCATAGTTTTGCTTGAACAAGTTCGCAAGGTGAACTTCTCTAAATGCCTTTCCACTATGTGTATGTCCATCCTTTGTGTCGTTGTCACTATCCAAATTCCTGAACATTAGCTTTTTCAAATCCGACCAACTTATTGTATCTTCAAGATGTTCTTCTCATGCAATAACATATTGATTCTCAACTTTAGAAAGTGTAAAAAGTTTCCTCTAGGTCCCTTGAAGAAATATCTCTCATCTTCGTTATACGACTCTACTCTGTTAGCAGCAAAATCGGTGATGTACCCTCCAATGGTGTTATCGAACAAGTGATCTACTGCTCGTGATACTGCGTTATCAACATCTTGACCTTCTTGATCAACATCGATGTCCTAACTACATGAGGTATAGGTCTAACTTCAAACTAGTAATATTCTAACCTAGTTAGCCACTCACATAGCTCTTGATGGATTCCTCCAAATAATATCTCATGTATATCGGTAAATATATATTTTCCTAACCAATATTCTGTACTCAGATTAGGGTTTTTATTCTGGGCTTCAACGAAGTCCTTTTCTTGATCCTCTATCCACTTTTGAATATCTGTCTTTGATGAGAACCACCTTGAAATTCCTTCAAGAAGATTTCTCTCACTACAACAATGCACCAACAAAGCCCTAATTACTCACCCTTTCGGCTACACCTGCAAGGCAGACACAGTCTCACCCGAAACAGATGTGGGGGGGTTGCAGGATAGAAATTTATACAACCAAAGGGAATATCAAGTACATCCAATACTAGAACAATACATCATGCATATATCACTTATCAACTTATATCTATTCCACACATATTATCAGATCTACCATAGTAATGTAATAGCAGTATATCAAGGAAAAATAACACAGTATCAATCACACACATAAGACAGATATACGTGGTTCACCCTCTCTCTAGGGATATGTCCACAGAACTGTGCTTTATAATATATTAATATGAAAGCATACAATTCTAATCTGCGCTCTTAGCTAGCAGATCTTCTTTCTTCTTCTCCCTTCCTCTCCCCTTTCTGTGCACCCAGCTGCAGGACTTGATCTCTGCACCTAGCTGGAGATCTTACAATACTAGAAGGTTCTCACACATAGAAATTCTCTCTCATACAATAATAATCACTCACATCAACAATAGAACTAGATCAATAATAGAAACAATAACAACAACAAAAACCCAGGTCCTCTTGACCTTTATTTATACATTACAATAGCTCACCGACATCCTTAGGCTGAAACCTAGGTGTCAAAATCCTAGATACCAAAACCTTAGGTGTCTAAAAAACTAGGTCAATTTGACCCACATTTTCATGGATTCACGAGCTTGTATTTCCTTCCTTCTCATGCGATTCTCCAAAGCATATGATGGTAGATTCTGTCGCTTGCTGAGTTGTCCATGATCCTTCATTCTTGCTGATCTATCATCCTCGATCTCCTCATTCAACGGCTTGATTCCCCTACTTCGCTCAATCTTTTCTTCTCTTTTACTCACTTTGACCCAATAATAGTCACTGTGCCTTTTGCGAAGTTCACATTTTTCCTTTTCTTTGTTGTTCTTCACTTACTTCCATAACCAAGGGCCAAAAATGTAGGTCATGTTGAAATTGATGGTGCTGAAAGTTATGGGAATGAGAGGAATGTTCACCTTCAGTATGTGGAGGTGAGTCAAGGGAAGGTGTAACAACCCTAGTTGAATAAATGTTTAAGGATTATTAAGTAAAAATTAATTAGGGGATTAATTGTCTTAATATGGTATTAATTAAACAAGATTGGTATAATGATACTAATTAAATAATTATTAATTAATTAATGGTTGCAATTTGATTAATTAATTGCATGTTACATTCATTGACATGGGTATTAAATTAATAGGGATAATAAATTATAAGTTAATTTGTTAAATACTTACGTACACGGAAAGGGATAAGACATTGAATATAAAGGGATAAGATATTAATTATGAGGGGATAAGGTAATAAATGGGTGGGTAATCAAGTAAATGCAAGAGGCGGTGAAGGAAGGATATGGAGGGGGAGGAGGTTTACGAAGGGGATTATCATTCTATGGGAGATTGGGATTGTTTTATGGGGCTCTCTTGGATTTGCAGAGGGGAAAGTTGAGTTCTAGAGTCGGATTGGATCAGTACAGGCACCGGTTTGCTGGAGGTTTTGGGCATGGGGGCCAGGATATCCATATGATATCCATGAACTAGGTAGTTCTCCTAGTTGGCAGGGAGGATAGTAGGTTTGGGCAGTGTTGGTCAGTGCATCAGGCAGCAAGAAGGCAACAGCAAGGCAGCAAAGCGACAAAAATTAGCATCAGAACCAGGTAAATTGTTTGTGAAATGGCTAAGCTATTTTTATGTTGTAGTTAAATGTTGAATGTTAAATTCTGCTGAAATTTATATGCTTATTTGAAGTTAATGAATTATTTACGCACTCAGAAATTCTTTGTTAGAAATGTTATGTGTAATTATAAGGATTTTTTTTTTACTAGGATTGTTGATTTTTTTTTTCTTACTGGCCACTACAAATGGTATCAAAGCTTTTGTTTGAAATCTGGGCCTGAGGGCCAAAACTCCCAACTCTAGATGCAGTTACGCCTAACCTGCAAACCAAACACAAATATAAAAAAAAAATGCAATACGAATTGAAAATGTAAAAGAAAAGAAAAAAGAAAAAAAAAACAAATTTACCAAAGTGAAACAAGTAAATTATGAATACAACTAGGGTTGTTACAAATCTTACCTTTGTTGCTAAAATTCAAGCAGACCTAATTAGTGCATGTTATTTCAGTCTAGGATAGGATAAATCTTAGCCACTTTACTACCGCTATGCAATTTACTTTTCACTGGTTAAATCCAAACAGACTTTAGCTATAATGCATCTTACGAGATATCTCAAAAATTCATAACGAGATTTTGGATCACTTTCCAAAGCCACTTCACCATTGTTTAGCCTCTAGTGATCTAGCATATTCATTGTGAATCATGATAGAGCTTGACGAAATATTATTTTTTCACAGTATACAAATGGTTTTGGACTATTTTTTGAAATGATCCAAAACTTTTATGGGGTTTACCATATGAATACAAGTCCTGAACATTTTTATATTGATTTTGTACAGACAAACCTTGGCCCCTGCATTTCCACCAAACATTGTTGCATGAAACACTTTTTACTATAATGAAAAGGCCATCAGATCCCCAAATAATACTGAACCCCCAAAAGCGCTATGCACACAGACAACCATCAGGCTTCCACCCATACATCTTAACAGGAAACCCACTAATTTTAGTTAGTTATGTGACTGCTCTCCCCACCCAATTGGATGCCTAATAAAAAGAGTCACATTTGAGCGCCGAGCATCCCGGGCTCAAAATCAAAAATAAAAAAATCAAATAGTGATGTGTTAATATCTACCAACCAGAAATGATACAACTATCCAGCAAAATCATGGAACAGGGGATTAAAAAAATACCATTAATCTACTTGAAGATCGGTGATCTAAGAAGGGATCGTAGAGGGAGAGATTACAAGCATGCCTCTGGGTGTCATCTGAATAAATAGTTCCCTGATAAACCCGTCGCATGTTCCCGCACTCTACACCAGGCAGCATTCTAGCTATAGAATCCCCTCTGTTTGTAATTAATTAATGGGTAATCAATGGGTAATTAATGGGTAATCAAGGGCACTGAGGGTGATGAGCCAATCCCAATTTGTACTGACCCTAAGCAAAATGGTAGCAGCATGAAGCATAGATGCAATTGCAGTAGAACGCATGTAAGTAATAACATCCACCTTGCCCATCACGTTTACATTGTCCATGACCCTAAAAACCCTATCAGACTTAGCATATAGAGACAATTTGACCCTCTCTCCATCTGGAGCCTGGCGGTCCAGGTGAAAAACATACTGTTTCCTCGGATGGGAAACGACATTCAGTAACCTTTTCATCTGCTCTCCATCCCCGTGGGTACTGCTTATCAGGTACGCTAGCACAGGAGGCCTGCCGGGGCCTTTCAAAACCACCGTGGATCTAGATCCAAACTCGGGACTCCCCAACAAGAAAATCCTATAGAATGCCTCCGAATGTCCATTGAATCTTGAAATACCAGCCAGGAGTAGATTCAACATGATGAGGATGCTCGCGAGAAGAGAAAACAACCATTTTCTTTCTGCAATGGCAATTCCTGTCGAAACCTCCTACATTTTTCTCATGGCGTCCGATGAATCCTCGATTGACGTTGGAATAACTCAAATGGGCACCGAAATTCAAGATTCGAGGCTCTCAAAAAAAGCATAGTAAAGCAATCAACTAAACTTAAGTAAATTCGACGCAGGAGTCGATTTCAAGCTCATGCAACAAATGCACACATTAATTTAACATTAATATTACAATGTGTTGAAAATTCTTCTCGAGCAGTGAAAATAAATAAGGAAAAAGCATTCTACCTGTCTGTAGTCTTGGTTCTGGAAGTAAATGATGCAAGTGGGAGTCGAACCCTGGTCGACACTTATCTCCATGGAGTAGTCACCCCGAGCATGTGCGACCTCGATGGATGCACTACATGAAGCATCGTAGGAACACCCAACACATCAAGTGCCCAAATCAGACAACAAGGAGGGAGGATCCCATGAGGGGCATAATATGCACTACGCAGCCTACAAAACAAAAAAAAAAGAACCCAAAACGCGCGCAGGTATAAATATAAGTGTATAGAGGAGAAGCCCGCAAGTTTGACCCCAGGACTCCCACACCCATAGCAAATACAACTACAAACGCGCCACCGCCAAGCAACTGGGGGTGCCACTATGCTCAACGCATTACCAAGGGGGAGGAGCTCATGGCCATTACCAGAACTCTGCCACAGTAGCAGAGAGGGAGAAGCCGAGGGAACCTTTGCGTAGGGAGAGAGAGGCGACAGTGATGGAATGTTAGGTTTGAAGGACGCGTAGGGTTCGAAGAGACACGTGTAGGGTTTTGTAAGAATAAGTGGGCACATGGGCCTTATGCGAGGATCCGCCGCCCACGTTAAATTTTTTTTTTTATTATTATTCGTATTTAGTTTTATTTTTTTTTATTTTTGGTTAAATTGTTAAGGTTTCAATTTAAATTCAATGTAATTTTTTTTTACATGTTGGATTTTAAATTATATTTAAAATATTAATACTATTATGAAAATTTAAATTATTTAAATTAAATTTATTACCTTATATTAAATTAAATTAAAACTCATAATTATTTAAATTATTTAAATTTAATAATATATGCTAAGCTTACCATATAAAAAAAAAATTAATTAAATTACAAAAGGAGGGGTGATATGGAGTCTATGGGTTTTGAAACCCTGACCACCACCCACTACCTAAGCCTTAAGTAACAACCAAACACCAACGCACCATGTATGTGCCTTGGAGGAAAAAATAAAAATAATAATAATTAAATCAATAGGAAGGATTAAGTAAATTAGTGACTAATTAATTAACACTAAGAATAATATTAATTTTTGGGAATAAATTGAAGTGTTGATCAAGGTGATTGAATCTTAGGATTAAGTTTAGTCTAGATTATTAGTTTTTAATAAACTAGCACAACCGCAAAGTGGCTGGCGGCTAGTTAACGCCAAAAGGTACATAGCGCTGGTGAACACCGAAACGTGGCTGGCATTTGTGGACAATTATTTAGATGCCTAGGTTTAATCCTATTTAATCATTTAAACATGGTAGTTATATATCCTTACAACAATTTTTTTTAATGTGATTAGGTAAATGTTAAAAAGTAAACATGTTAACGGATGCCTTGATAAATGCAAGAAAGTTATGAACAATAAATCTGACCCATTGATTTTTGAGGACGACTAAGAATATGTCAGCATCTTCAATGCATAGCCATCAGATAATGGTTTAAGGTTAAATAAGATTAAAAGATCATTAATTGTGCCCATTGTCAATAGGTGTATGCCTTTCAGCGTAAATTAATAAACATAAGGTCGAAAGTCACTTTAATCAAGTTGTAACCAAAAAGTTAAAAAGGGCTTAGACTAGGACAAGCGGGAAGGAGGCGGCATATGCACTAGGAGAGTAAGCATAGGAATTGGCGAGTATGGCGCAAGGCTAGCGTAGCTATAGGGCAAGGGAACCAATAATTTTTTCCATAGGGGCGAAGAAATCAATCTTAGACGCTTAATCCTAACTGTAACCTAGCCAATCCCCTAATGGAGTAATGTCTGTTTACAGACAAGTAAAGAAAACTTACGCCTAACCCTGTTTCTAAGTTTAAGTAGCACTAATTTGAAACATCCTTGAACTCACCCTGACAACTTTGGGGTGATGCAGGTTAAAGCATACAGGATGGTCAGGACTCGAAGGAGTCAAGGTAGGGGAGCGTCGTCACAAGCACCGCCAACACTGCCAGCGCCACCACCACCATCGCTCGAACTAGCCCTCATACTGCACTCATTGGAAGCCATTAATGAGACTTTAAAGGGGCGACAACTGGCAGGGACTGAAGTGGAACCCCCACCGTCTGGAAAAAGTAATCCAGAAGCATCAAGGGATTTAGGGGGAGGACCTCCACCCGAAGACATCACGCAAGAATTGTAGAAGATCAAACTTATAGAGTTTGCCGGGGGTCACACCAGTGAACGCATGGAAGCATGGTTGGAAGGCATGACAAGGTGTTTTGCCTTAAGGGACTATGCGTCCAGCTCAAAGGCAAAAATCGCCATTTTTTAGTTAAGAGACAATGCCTTGAACTGAACCTGGAAAGACAACTGCACCTTACCCCAGACACAGTATCTTGGGAAATTTTCGAGGAGAGGTTCTGAAGGAAACATCTACCAGCATACTACAAGGAACAATAGGTAGGGGCATTTCATGCCTTAGTACAGGGAAACATAACTGTAGAAGAATATGAGATCAAATTTATGGAAATGGTCAAATATGTTTTGTATATGGACAGTGACCAATGACAAGCAGAGCACTTTGTCTATGGATTGAACCCTAAGATAAGAGTTATGGTGCATATGTGGAAACCGTCTCCAGTAGTGGAAGTGGTGGAAAATGCACGTTATGTGGAAGAACACATGAACTTAACCGGGGGTACAAGACCGACATTTCCGCATCACCCAGGATTCGTAGGAAAAGCCCCGAGGACATTTCCTAGGGGAGAGGGCTCAAGCCCACTGCCATATGGTAACAGAGTCACACCAAGGATAGTAGCCGCAAGGATTTCGATGGCAACAAATGTAGTGTCTCGTTCATCACCAACAACGTAGACAGGTCCACGACCATCTCAGGGAACAACGAGTAGGGGCAGGGGTTCCAGGGGAAGGAACTCATTTCAGAGATAGTCACATAACAGTACACAGGTTCAATCTCGTGTTACCTGTTGGGGGTGTGAAGGACCCCATTACCAGTGTGACTACCCAGAGTTACAATTAGGGTTGGTGCATAAAGAAGGAAAGGCACCGATGGGGAGAGCAAGTAGTAGCCACCAAATTTACGCAGCGGTTAATAATCGCCAGGCCGAACATCAATCCATGGTGGTGGAGTCATCAAGTACGCTAAATCATATCAATTTTAATATTTTGTTTGATTTTTGTGTGACAGATAGTTTCATTTCAGCATCTGCATTAGAAAAGAGTGGGTTGGAAGCCTACGAGCATGATGACTTTAAACAAGTTGAGATGGCTTCGGGGGAAAAACAAGTGGTAGGACCTAGTGTTGATAATTGTATAGTAGACCTAGGAGTGTGTACTACCAGGTTGAAGGTATACGTCACTGATCTCGAGGCATATGACCTAATCATTGGAATGGATTGGTTAGCAGCTCATTGAGCTTTGGTAGATTGTTTCGCAAAGAGGGTGCTTTGTGTCGACGATGAAGGAAGACCAGTAGAGATCTACGGTGTACAGAGAAAAGTGTCATTACGCTTTATATCAACTATGAAGGTTAAGCGATGCTTGAGGCAAGGGTGTTGACTTTATGTAGTGGAAGCAGTAAATGAAAGGAAGGGACCCTCATTGGATCAGTACCCGGTATTGTCAGAATTTTAGGATGTTTTTCCAAATGAGTTACTAGGGTTACGTCCTCAAAAGGAGCTTGATTTTACTATTGAGCTAAAACCTTGTGTTGAACCAATCTCCAAGACTCCATATCGGATGACAGTGTCGAAACTTTGTGAATTGCAAATGCAGTTGAAAGAGTTACTGGACTTAGGGCTAATAAGGCCCAGTGTCTCACCTTGGGGCACACCAGTAATTTTTGTATAGAAGAAGGATGGATCCTTACGACTGTGTGTAGACTATAGGGACTTGAACCATGCTACAGTGAAAAATAGGTACCCTATGCCATGAATAGATGACCTCTTCAATCAGATGAAAGGAGCAACAATATTCGCAAAGATTGATTTGCAATCAAGGTATCATCAGTTAAGGATTAATGAAGGTGATATCCCAAAAATTGCCTTTCAAACTTGGTTTGGAAATTACGAGTTTGTTGTAGTACCTTTCGGATTAACCAATATGCTAGAAGTATTCATGAGCCTCATGAACGGCGTATTCCAGAAGTACTTAGACCGTTTTGTACAAGTCTTTCTAGATGACATCCTTATGTATTCCAAGAATGAAAGAGAACATGAGGAACACTTGCGAATAGTGTTGTCCTACCTTAGAGAGAACAAATTGTATGGGAAGCTGTTGAAGTGTTCCTTCTTCCAGAAAGAGATCCACTATTTAGGTCATATCATTTATGGCGAAGGAATCTCTATGGAGCTAGAAAAGGTAAAGGCCATTATGGAGTGGCCAGTGTCGAAAAATGCCCACGAGGTGAGAAGCTTCATGGGGCTAGCAGGTTATTATCGGAGATTTGTGGAAGGATTCTAAAAAATAGCGAAACCCATCACTAATTTTCAATGCAAGGGGGTCAGGTATGAATGGAAAAAAGAATGTGATAGTGCATTCATTGAGCTTAAGAGGTTACTAAGCAGTGCGCCAATTCTACGAGTGTCAGATGTGAAAAAGGACTTCACGGTCTGCACGGATGCCTCGAAGCAAGGGTTAGGGGCGGTGCTAATGTAGGATGGAGGAGTGATAGCCTATGCATCAAGGAAGTTGAAGAAACACAAAGAGTTATACACAACTCATGATTTAGAGTTGTCAGTTGTAATGCTAGCTCTGAAACTTTGGAGGCACTATCTTGTGGGGTGAAAATTTGAGCTTAAAACGGACCATCAAAGTTTAAAACATCTCTTCACTCAAAGAGATATGAATACCAAGCAAAGGCGATGGAGTGAGTTTAT
>JASDQU010013675.1:30100-91890 GCA_032191745.1 Picea mariana
AGCTTAAAACCACTTTTGAATTAGTCCATTAGAAAAAATAATGGCATAAAACTATATCAAATGGGTAAAAATGTTTTATAAATAGTAATAAAATCACAATTTACTATGTCATTTTCATTTTCACCCAAAATAGTGCAATTTGGACTAACATACCTCCAGAATTCAAACGACGATCACGGGAGCAATAGGTAATGGAATTGCAAGCCATCTGGTCCAAGTAACTCTTCATCCCATCTTCTTTAAATTCAATGGTTTACAATTTTGAATTGGGCTCCATTTTTTTAGTTTTTAAGGGCGCAAATTGTGTTTTTTTGTATACACGGGTTTCTACTAATATGTCGCACATACGACTAGATATATGCCCTTGTGTGAACTACAGGGGGTGTATATCAGGGCCTACCCATGACTGTTCTTGGATAAACTGCATATACATGTGCAATATGGAAAAAAAATAAGTTTTTAACTCAACAATTGATTTGGTTTTTGCAGGATGTTATTGGAGTGGAGGGAGAGAGATCATGAGGAGGTAGATGCAGCAGTGGAAAGGGACCTGGTGGCTCAAGCAGCATTAAAAATATATGGTCTATACAAGTTTTGGGCTCTCAAAGGAATGAGGGCCCAAGTGAGGTTATTGGAAATGTTGGTGGGCTATTGGGATCCAGATAGAGAGAGATTTATCCTTTATTGGAAACCATCAAGGATCGAAGTAGAGGACATCTACTTCTTGACAGGACTTTCACGCCGAGGAGAGGTCATGGACCTTAAGTCACGCGGGGCCAAAAGTGGGATGAAGGTCAAAGAATACATCGATGCCCACTGTGTTGCAGGGACTCCCACGGTGGGGAGTCAAATCCCTATCCGGACTATAGGTAACCTCATACTAAATATTATTGTGCTCATGCTTACCAAAATCATAAGGTTAGCCTCATTGCATCAAGCATCAAGACCTCTTATGTTTTATGCACTGGATTGTCCGAGACCTACTCTGTACGATTGGTGTAACTCACTCCTGATGGACCAACATGATAGGTCAGCTGACAGAGTGCAAGTGGGGGAAAAGAGAAACTTTGGGTTTGCCTCTATCCTTTGTAGCTTTTTTTTCAAGTGGATCCGAAGCCTGGGACCTAGAGTGGACATCATTCCTAGAGGGCCACATGATCCGGCTATCGTGCGATGGGTTGAGGTCATGAGACGAAAGAGGGGAGGTAGGGTGGTGACACCCTACAATGATGATTTTTTCTTCTGGTGGGGGGGAAAAATCATAGCTATGGATGACTATCCCTATGCAGGAATTTATTTCAGAGGTGATCCTGATATGCTTCTTCCACTAGGAGTCGCCTACGGTGCCATAGGTAAACAATGTTTTTAATATATTTCATTTTTTGTATTTTTGTATTTTAAAAGAACAAAAATATTTTTTGGATCGTGTTTTTAAATATTAACTCGATACTTGTGTGGTTGCAGACGTGGGTCCACAATGTCCAGAGGGATTTCTACGACATAGGCAAAGGAACTGGGTAGATGAGGTAGTGGGAGGAGAGGCAGAGAGAGTCCTTCAGAACGTGCAGGGAAACCTGTCGCATTTGACACAGAGGATTCCTATGGTTCAGGTGGAGGATCTACCTGAAGCCATGCAGAGGCAGGTTGTTGGTGTACCTAGAGCATGGGTATGACTCTTTTAGTGTCTCTCTAATTCCATGGTTTTTTGTCAAGAGACTCATCCAGCGCCACAGGCATAGATTTCATAGGACATGTATATTGGCTGTATATGTATTTTTGAGGGTTTTAGCCCCAATTTTGTAATATAAAAGACCATATTTTTTGGAAATATAAAAAGAGGTATCTTCGAATGTACTTATATCTTACAATGTGTACATTGATTTAATGGTATTCTTTTCTTTATTTATGTGACAAATGCCAATCGAAAACATAATTAGCGTAGGCATCGGATACATGATTAGAACTTATAGGAATGTGAAAATATGTAATAAAATCAAATTGTCAATCTAAAAGATGTACCTGTAGGAATTGACGCAGTAACGTCAAATCATGCACATGGTAATGACCATTTAACTGACGTATGACTAACTAAGAATCCAGGTGCACCTCTATAGAGCGAATACCATGTGAGATAACATCGTGCAATAATTCTATAACGATGCTATATTCGACCACATTATTCAAGGATGGTCCTAGGCATATGCCACCTGAAGACACCTGCACACCCTCAAATGAGTAAATCACCTAAGTGGCAGAGGCTAAGTTCTGTGTATGATGACTGTCTCCATCTGCAAATCCTATGTAGAACAAATATTCCATTGACATATACCAAGAGAATGGAAAACTTGATAAGCAAGCCAAAGAAAAAAAAAGGGAAAAGGTGTATATACACTAAATTTACATTAGTATACAAAGGGTTTCTCCCAAGCGCAGGGCTCAAGCATAATACTATTTTAAGTAGAGCCTGTTTCTGGGCTTAACCAATTTATTCCCTTCATAATCTTCCAACTCGTAGGCTCCTTTTTCTAGAACACATCGCACGATATAAGGACCGTGCCACATGGGTTTAAACTTGCCTTCCCCTAGTGATTATTTGTCTTGGTCATACAAGAGGACAAAGTCATCCTCAACATAGAACCGGGGACATACAGACTTATCGTACTAAACCTTGACACGTTTCTTGTTTTCCTCGATAGATGTAAAGGCATCCCGATGCTTCTCATCAAGAATCTCTAGGTGTACAAGGCGTCGCTCTAAATCCGAAGTGTCAGGTAGGAGCTCAACTATCAATTTGAGAGAAGGGATTTCACATTCAACGGGAAGTATCGACTCCACACTGTGTACTAACTGAAAAGAAGAAAGACTCGTGGTAGTCTTAACCGAGGTTCGGTATGCCCAAAGTGTGGGAAATAACATGATGTGGCAGTTGGAATTGCTCTGATTGATAGTTTTTTGCAAAATGGTCTGGAGAGACTTGTTGATAGCCTCTAATTTCCCATTTTCCTGGGGGTAATAAGGAGATGAGTGATAATGTTTAAACCCCAGCTTAAATGCTAGTTCTATTATCATCTCATTTTGAAAATGATTGGCATGATCAGTGACAATCTCACTCGGGATACCAAACCAGGTGATAATTTGGTTGAATATGAAAAAATTTGTATACTTCCCATCGGATTTCATGGTAAGCATGGCTTTGGCCCACTTGGTGAAGTAGTCGACAGCCACAATAATGTGTTGATTCTCCCCAACCGAAGTTGGGTTGCAATCAACGAAATCTACTCCCCACTTAGTCAAGGGACCGACGGTAATGACTAGGTGGAGAAGGGCTGGGTGAAAGCACATTTTCAAGTGAACACCTGGCAGGGGTGACACATCTTAACTGCTTCAATACAATCTTTAAATATGGTGGGCCAGAAGTAACCAACTCGCAAGATTTGTTGGGTTGTCGCAAGCCCGGATAGATGACCGCCACAAGCCCCTTTGTGGCAATAATTAAGGACTAACTCAGCTTCTTTGTGAGTTAATAAGTGACGTAAGATGTTATCTATTCCTAGATGATACAAAGTGTCACTGATGATTGTATATGTTTTGTCTTGGTATCTAACACATCGTCAATCATCTAACAAGAGATGCTGAGCGAATTTCAAGGTTTGAAGATATAAAACAATATCTCCATACAAGGGGTTGGACGATGAGACAAGGAAAATGTGTTCATCCACGAATGAATCAACATGAATAACATCTTCATCTAATCGTGGAAAATCAGATATTAACTCTGCAAAAACTAGTGATTTCTTGGACTTAGCCAAAGCAAAGTCGACATCAAATTCTTGTAGGATGATAATCCATTTATTATATTTTTCGCCTATGATACATCTAGTGAGGACATATTTAAATGGATTAACATCGACAACCACAGTAGTTTTGCAAAGAAATATATAGTGTCGTAAATGTTGTACTGCCTGGACAACAACCAAAGGTATCTTTTCAACGTGTGAGTAATTTTTTTCAGGACCAACTAAATTTCAACTGAGATAGTAGATGACGTGCTCGTAGAGCTCATCATCCTCCTGAACAAGAACCATACTAATGGTCTCTTCAACCACGGTGATATACAACAAGAAATCTCTATTGTAATCAGGATATTTCAATAGAGGGGTCGATACCAAGGCTTTCTTTAAAGAGTCAAAAGACTGTTGGGCTCACTCATCCCAAATAAATGAGGTGTCTTTCTTCAATAGGTGCATGAAACCATTAGTTATATTGGCATAATTCACAATGAAACGATGCAAAAATTTAGCTTTCCCTTGTAAACCTTGAAGCTGTCTAATCGTCTGCGGGGGAGGAAACTGAAGAATTGCCTCAACCTTTAGTGGATCTACCATGATCCCTGTCTCGGAGACTAAGAATCCTAAGAGACAACTAGTTCTAACTCAAAATATGCATTTATGAGGGTTGAGTCGGATTCTATAGTAGCAGAATCTTTCAAAAACCAGTCAAAGGTGCATAGCATGATCCATTCTCTTGTGAGAGTGAGCGACAAGATCATCAAGGTAAGATTCAACTATATGTTTGAGATCATGAAAAGAAAAATTCATCGCTTGTTGGAAGGTTGCTCCAGCGTTTTTCAGGCCAAAAGGCATTTTCCGATATGAAAACGTGCCCCAAGGACATATGAATGTCATCTTATGTTGGTCTTTAGGTTTGATATGGATTTGGTTATATCCTAAAAATCCATCCATAAAAGAAAATATTTGGCTTCCCACACACTCATCGAGAATCTAATCAATGAAAGGCATGGGGAAGTTATCTTTAGGACAAGCCTTGTTCAGGTCATGAAATTCCATACACACGCAGATGGTTCCTTGATTTTTATTCATGGGATTGGGGTTGGATACCCATTCGGTCAAGGTAACTGGGTAGATAAATCCGACATTAAGTAACTTCTCTACCTCTTCCTTAATAGCGAGGGCCTTCATAGAATTAACAACTCTAAGATGTTGTCGAATGGGTTTAGCATCTAGGTAATTCCTAATCTCATGATCGACAATATGGGGGTCGATCCTTGGCATCTCTTTATATGACCAAGAAAATACGTCTCAAAATTCTTTGAAGAGGTTGGTGTAGATCAAAATCTCTTCTGGCGAACAATCTGCACCTATATTTACGTTTTCAATCTTGCCAAGGGTACGAGAGATATCGATATGGACGATGGGAGAAATGCTCGCCATATTCCGTTTGACATAAATGCCATGTGTATCAAGTGGAGCTACCGCATGATCAACTATCTCACTCAGGGTAGATGTAAAATCATCTTGCTCAATTTTTTCAAGACTTGGGAGAAAATAAGATCGATGATGCATATCATCCCAAGGTCTCTCAAAAACATTCATGGCTTCAAGTATGTCTTCGTCTGAAGGAAAAGTCTCATCCAAGAAATCATGTGAACAAGATAATGAAGTGGCCCACATGGGCCTGAGAACTGGATCCTCCTCGACCATCCAAGAGGGAACAGGATTGGGATTGGTAGAAGAGTCAAGGATAGCTTGATATGCAATATCTGTTGCCCATAGTGGTGTAGACATGCCATCATGAATGACCTTCAATCGATGAATTCAGAGAAGGTAGGGTCCAAGGGTCACTAAAATAAGAAGTGTGGAAAGGGATGGACCTCTCTACTGAAGCGAGCATACTGGACATGGCATAAATGTGGTGAATCGGTGCTGAGAAGTTGAAATTACCCATGAGGGAAGAATACATTTCGACACTGATATTTTCAGTTGCCGGATGAGAGTTGTCGACCACAGGGATCAACGATCCAATAGGTGTGTTTATGATAGAGTACGCAAATGATAATTAGTCAATCATCACAATCTCCCCTTGACGAGGAAAAGAAATCGTTCAAAAAATAGACGATACGATGGTGACCATAACATAAGTCTAATTGCAACCTAGTAATATGTTATAATCAAGAGGTGCATCAACTACCTATACTTCCACTTCTACCATATTCCCACCTAACTAGACCAAAAAGGATGGATAATACCATGAGGGTGAAAGGAATGACCGTTGAATCTGGTCAACATGGTCAACGACTTTGAAAGGGTTGGAGAACCGATAGCTTTCCAATAGACTAAGGACATCACACAAGTGGCAACACCTTCATCAGCGACCACTCATTTGATGGTATATTTAGAATACTCCACGTGGATTTGGAAAGACACATGGTAGGGTCAATCGATGAATTCAGAGAAGGTAGGGTCCAAGGGTCACTAAAATAAGAAGTGTGGAAAGGGATGGACCTCTCTACTGAAGCGAGCATACTGGACATGGCATAAATGTGGTGAATCGGTGCTGAGAAGTTGAAATTACCCATGAGGGAAGAATACATTTCGACACTGATATTTTCAGTTGCCGGATGAGAGTTGTCGACCACAGGGATCAACGATCCAATAGGTGTGTTTATGATAGAGTACGCAAATGATAATTAGTCAATCATCACAATCTCCCCTTGACGAGGAAAAGAAATCGTTCAAAAAATAGACGATACGATGGTGACCATAACATAAGTCTAATTGCAACCTAGTAATATGTTATAATCAAGAGGTGCATCAACTACCTATACTTCCACTTCTACCATATTCCCACCTAACTAGACCAAAAAGGATGGATAATACCATGAGGGTGAAAGGAATGACCGTTGAATCTGGTCAACATGGTCAACGACTTTGAAAGGGTTGGAGAACCGATAGCTTTCCAATAGACTAAGGACATCACACAAGTGGCAACACCTTCATCAGCGACCACTCATTTGATGGTATATTTAGAATACTCCACGTGGATTTGGAAAGACACATGGTAGGGTAAGTGAGGCTTCACATCTGTGACATTGAACTTTATGATTTTCAAGACACTAGGTTCTAGATCTCCTAAAGTAGAGAGTAAGGCATTCCTCTATGACGGACACGTCTAGAGTAACTCCAAAGTAGACATTGTGCAAGGTTTTTTTCTCAGATCCTCAACAATAGAGTAGTTCTCGATGGCTTTATTATTAGGGTTATGGGTAGAGCACTTGAAAGCTCCTTTTGGAATACGAGGTGGTGGCTCTAGTTTCTCGATTTGTAAATTCATCTCCACGGGTGGAGGAGGTGATTCTAGGCTAGTACTAGCTTTTGAAGAGCCGTAATCTCGAGAGTGAGTGGCTATATCGATTTTTTCATCGACCATATTGATACAAACACGGTCACCATCTTGAGATGGTGGGTTTTGACTCCCACCGAATGAATTTTCGGTGTTCGAAGAACTCGAGGCTAAGTGTTGGTTATGAGAAAAAGGATTCGTTAGCATAGCGGGTGGAAGATTTAAAAGCCTCGCAGCCTCCGCAAGTTTGGGGCATAAGTGTGTAAGGTGATCATATGTACAAAGTTTACAAGGAAACTTAACCTTACGCTTTTCTTTCGTTCCCTCTCCAGCATTATCGTTCTGTTTTCCATTATTATTCTTTTCCTTGGGTTTATTCTTCCCACCTCTATGATTATTTTGACCTTTCCATTTATTCCCATCTAGTTGTTGGTCACCATTTGGGTTTTTCGACGACTACACAGAATGTACATCCGTCGATTGGGTGGGTTTGGAGGATCCAGATGAATTTGTTCCTCCGGAAGACTTCATTGTCGAGTCTGCAAACTTTACATTGGTGGACCCCACAATGCCATCGACATGGGGCCCAGGTCCCTATCTAGGATCATGAGTCGACTGCAGTGCATCAGGAAGAAGTTGTTATAACATCCTAGACTGAGCATAGATCAAATTGAATTGTTGGTGCCTAAAAATGGCCTATTCCTCGCTGAAGACCCCGAAAATAGAAACGTCCTTTTAAATAGGAGCATGCAAATATTTTAAAAACCATTCTAAAAGAAATTCTGGGGTTATGGGAGTCTTAACTAACCGTCTTCTCCTATGCCATTCCTGGATATGGTCCAAAATATGAGTGTTGAAACCATGGCATAAAGTTGACAAAATTTTAAGGCCAGCATCATAACGAATGGGTAGTTGAAAATGGTTAAGAAAGGCTAGCACTAACTGTTGAAAAGACCCATATGTTCACCTAGGTAGCTCAATATACCATTGTGATGTAATCTCAATAAGAGTGCACTGAAATAATCGTAATCTAATAGAATCGTGATTCAAGGAATTCGATGAGCACTAGAGGTGAAAAGTATTGACGTGATCACCAAGGTCCTCGCCATTTTTACCTTAAAACTTTGGAATGTCTGACAAAAGCTTGGAGGGGACACAGAGCCATGTGGGATCATGACTCACTGGTTCATTCATTATTTTAGACAAATATGGCAGATAAAGTGTGGCCAAAAAGGGAATACGGGATTGTGACACCTGACCCCATCGTCCTGCAAAAGACTGAGTATTAGGAGCAGCATTCCATCCATTGTTTTGGTAAGGAACAAAACCTTGTTTGGAATTAAAATACCCTCGACCTCCAATAAGATTCGTGAAATATGGATTGGGCGTCATTCCAGCAAGAATGTTTTGATAAGGGTTATGAAAATTGCCCCTAGTTAGATTAGCTCCAAACTAAGGGTTGTTAAAACATCCCCCAACTGGATTAGATCCAAGTTGGGGGGCGCCCAAGACAATGACTAACCTCCTCTGGGTGGGAATTTGGAGGATTGAAGTGGATTTGTTATGCCAAAAGTATTTGTCAAATTCGGCACCGAGGGGATAGGGATATAGGGCGGAACTTGTCCGCCAGCTTGGTTGTTCCATCCAGCCGTAGAAGGATTAGACCTGGGGTTAGGGAAGGAGACACTTCATACATTAGGATTCTCTTGGGGAACATGAGAGATACCAAATGGAAAGGGAGTGTTAGGAGGTGTGGTGTCCCCAAGTCCAAGGTTAGCGTTATGGCGAACAGTTGGGATGGCAGTCGAATACTGCGAAGTGAAACTTGGCATACCATAAGAAAACAAACTAGTAGCCATGGGGATGGTTTGAATGTTGTAATTTAGTGAGTGGCCCAAACCCCCAAAAGGGTTAGAGGTAAGAGATGAAGCATGGACTATGGGCCGAGCCATAGTACCGGTGTAGGCCTCCGACACTGCAACTGTAGCAGCTGCAGGTGTCGAAGGAGTGCAATTAACTATAGTGGGATTGGGAGTTGATGAAATCCCAATGTTCTAAAGACTAGAATAAATACTCATCCTTGTGGGATCACAAGTCTGAAAAGTGGATGTGTGTGTACCACTCCTGATAAATCTATGCCTTTTAGAAGGCAATAGCTGAAAAACCGGTGGCAACTATAACAACTGACGGGACCTGCGAGGAAGTTGGTCTAAATCTATGAGGAATTATGACTCTCAACAAATAAAAATATATCACAAGGCCAACTAATAATCAAAGAGCATACCAAAAATTCAAACGACCAATATGCATGCAAACAGGCTAAAGTGGCTGAGTGGCCTCCCTCACTAAAGAAGGTATGCCTCATCTAAGAGGGACCTGAGACTCCCTGCTAAAGTTTGGAGGTAACATAATTAGTTATAAGGGTCCTTATAGGCTTAAAAACCAGTCAACCAGACCATACCGAAGAGGTAATCCTCCATAAAGGTTGTGTGATGTCCGACCCCTATCCGACTCAGGATACAAGAAGAATAACCCCTACAAGTAACCTATGAGAAACCTAAGTCAAGCAACTATTAAACCATTATATAAATGATGCACAAGTGAGCAGTCGTAAGTCCATATCACCATATGGGTAGGGTAGAAAAGCTAGAAACCTTGAAAGCACTGCCTCACATAGAGGTATGGGCACTAACAAGATCCCCAAATACGAATAAATCCACAGAAATATCTTTGACACTAGGTGAGTATCCAGGGGTTATCCCTTCAAATGACTTCACACGACCTCATGATTAACTCTAGTGTGAGAAAAGACTCCTGATATTACCAATTATACAATGGATTTCTCAACTCCCTGTCTTAGACACATAAGTTGATTTGATTGCCTTGGAGAAGTTTACTCACAAAATCCTATTACAAGGAACTAAATCCTAGGCTAGTTTGTGCACCCTAAAAAATAAAATCGTGAAAAATCAATTTTAGTTTAAAACATACATTTTATTGGCCATGATTATTCAAAGAGGTATGGAAATGAAACTCATGGTGTTATGACTCTGCATGAAAATAAAAATATATATAACGCAAAGCCTAACCTTAGTTTTTCAGTGAATGATATGCAAAATAAAAATAGTCCAATTTTTTATTTTAACTCTGCAACTCAGAAGTAAAATGAAATCTTTCACTAAATATGCTAAGCTAATGATAAAGGTTCCACAACAAAAAATAACAACCAATGCAAAATACCTATTTTTTTGTGTTTTCAATGTATTAAAAAGAAAATGCATGGATTGATAAGTGACTTGATATATAACTTCTATTGTGTGTAAAAGTAATCACTCGAGCAGAATACCAAGTAGCTAAGAAGACAACCCAACTACCCATGACAAAACAAAAAATGAAAAACAAAGAGAAAGACACCGCCCAAAAATTCAACTCCAAATTTTTTTTCTGTCATCCCAGATAATCTCAAAAGGTACCACAGAGACCTAATAAGGCTCAGTGATCCTGAAAACCTACCCAACAGTCACCAAACCAAGAAAACAAGCAAGGGGGAAGTGGTATATGCTCCTGTTCAAGAGAAAAGGGCATATATATGCCTCTTGTAGTGGGACAACAAGCGTATACACACGACTGTCAGGGAAAAAAGGGCTTATATCTTTTAAAACAAGGCAAGGCAAGGTTAAAAGGTTGAAAAATCAGACCCAGAGTGAATAGACTCTGTCCAACTGTGATACCACAAGAAATACAAAGGAAAAAGAGAAATGTAAGAAGGAAAAATACATCAACCCTTAGAAGGAGGACCTCTCCCCAGTGGAGTCGCCAATTATGTTACAAGGGAAATACTCTCTATAGCCAAGGTAAACCACAACAGACAGGTATGACTACAGAAATCAACTCAATTGCAACATATGCTATATAAACTAATGTGAAATACGAGGAAGAAGCCTACCTCGATCTAATCATTTGATGTCAGTCCACCGTTGAGCACTTTGACCCAAAGATTTACACCTAGAAGAAGTTCTCAACAAACAAGCGATGCAAGTATATAGTGATAGTATATAAAATGAGTTAGAACATCAGATAGCACAATCCATTAATAAACATTACAAACATGCCCATGGATAATAACCATATATTTGCAAGATATCGATAGGATGGGAAAGGAGTATTTCTATTAATAATTGATCAACAGAAGTATCAACATTATAGACTTCCATGTCGACACAGTTCGAAATCAAGAAACCAAGTTCCTTCCAACTGTGTCTCCACCACTTCAATCCTCCAGCAAAGGTAAGCTCATAGCAAAGAGATAATGAGATCTTATTTACAATAAGGGAAGAGCTTGGGGGTTGAACAGTGTGTTTAGACTTGAGGGACAAACAGATGCATACTCAATATGAATTAATTTCTCCAGAGTAACTTTGCTCTAAAAGTTGAATGCTTTCTCTCTCTTTTTCCATAGCTTGAAATTGTTCTCTTATAGTCTCCATAATGCAACTGAAGGGATGAGTCGGAACGTTTCTAGTATATGGAAGGCCAAATATTAAATATCATTTGTCATGACATGGAAACCTGACCTAATTTTGTATTTTCTGGCACAAATCCTGATATACGCTAGCTGTAATGGAGTAGCAAGCATATACACATCTTGCAAAGTAGTTAGGAAGCGTATATGTGGAAAAATATATAATTTTGGCTCTAGATTTATCAAAAAGGGGGTTGATAATTCTACATAGGGAAATGGAAAAAGGCCCTCTGTGCAAGATAGCAATGGTGAGGCAAATATTGCTATAACAAGGGGTACCAACAGGGGTTACAAGGGTGGGAAACAAATGTGCGCTTAAGTACCACTTATATTTCCTATGTGTATGAATCCATCAACCACAGGTTTATGTGCGTAACGACAAATCTTTGTGGCTTAAAGATGCCAGAATATGTCTCTACCCTGAAAAAAATAATTAACCCACACTTTCTACCGAGGAAAGTTCTCTGATACCACTTGTAATATACCAGATATAAAAAGTATGTAGAACATAAATAAAATGCTAGAAATGGTAGAATAACAACAATATAACCAGAACAATCACCACAATAGCACATAAATGATATAAGAATAACAACATCAACAACACTTTGATTCTGAAAGCAATGTTCATGAGCCTCTTCAAGGGGGCAACCTCTAGTTGATCAGAGCTCTATTACAATAATATCCAAGCTAGGGTTCTCACACCCTCGACTCATATTTATACTAAATATGTCTATCAAAAGAAGCATCTAGAAGAATATCCTTCTAGAAGCAGAAGCTTCTATTAGGTCTTCTTACATTCAACTTATTCTATTTTATTGCAAGGCCTTATTAATATTGACCTTTATTACATCCGAATATATTGTTCTACCTATGTGCGGGTTAGGACCCTAACAAACTCAAAGCGAAAAACTTAGTATGCTTCTCCTTCTATCATCCTCTTGTTCCTCCCTTTCCTTTTGCTTTTAAACACATTATAATTGGTTGAAGTATTTTAACCAAATCATTAGTTAATTTTATTAAAAGACTCAATCAAATTTTAGTTAGGGGTAAAAGTAGTTATCATAATAAGGGTTATAAATAAATAATAACTAGTAGATGAGACCCCTCGTGACTAAGTTTTGCTCATAACAATCATAACATAACTATTTAGTTAAGAAAAAACAAACCTCCTTGTGACTCCCATCAACATATTCACTTTTTGACAATTTAGCTCATGATATTTGAAATTATTTTCAAAACATATTACTCAAATATCCAAAAATAAAACATGTTATCCAAAATTCCTGAAGTCAACTATCATCAACAATAGATAAAATAAAACTCAAAAGCTGTATTTTTCGATTTGTAAGGCAATCTTTCCCTTGCTGATATTATCATATTCTAGTCTTCTAAACTTGCCTTAAGTTGTGTGGATTATTTAAGCCTCATCTTGTTGATCATATGAGAACAATCGTCCTTCCAATGCAAGTGGGAGGACACGGGTTTACCAAAATTATCTAAAGATGTGGAAGAGAAAATAGCTTCCTTCTCTTTGATAGAGGTGTAGTAGGCCTCTATTTTCATCCTTTTATTTGAATAGCTCATCCCTGCATGCGTGATTGATTAGAAAATAATCCTTTTAAATAACCATACATGATAACTCTTTAAAAATATGAAATAGATTTTGTCTCAACAATATATCAGAGTCATGCAATCCAATCCAAACAAATTTTTTAACTGTTTGTCAATGAGTAGGGGATGAACAAAGGGTCTTGGGATATGCAAGGGGTTTGTATTGAGCGAAAAATGATAAGATGAGGGGGGAAATATCATGGTTACTGCTCAAAGACAATAATCAATCAACTATAATGAAAACCAAGAAAAATCCATGTGATTCGATTAAGAATTGTGGCTTTAAATTGCTTCAATACATAATTCTTCTTGACTGTAATCAATTTTAGAACAAGGAGTGAAAAATGAATGTGGCAAGGTGATGGGGATGTAATTAGTGAAAAGCGAAATAATGGTGGGGAAAATAGAGTGGGTATTATTCATAAAATTAATTAAGTAATCCATAAAACTATTATTTTAAAGGAAATACAACAACCAAATAACCATTGTGACCCCAAACAACTATTGTGTATAAGTCAACCAACCCTATGCATTAACTTGCTCATTGTTCATAATCAACTATTTAACATAGTCATCAAACAAAACAACATGGATTCCACAACAGTCTGTAGGGGAGCTATGTTCCCTTCATTTAACATCTTATAACAATTCTTAAATGCATAACAGTAACCATTTCGACTTTGTTCATCATCAAAATCCACCAGTGCCCATACATTACTTCAATCATTAAATGCACTCAAAATCATGTTTCAAAACTGTAATGAATTTATACTTTCCTTGAACCTGTACATGGCATTTCTAAAATGTATAACATCCATTAAACATACATGGTTGACAATTAACCAAATAATCCAGATTTAGATTGCAAAAACCTAGACTCGCCCTTTAAATGGACAGACAACAGTCTCCACTCCCACTCATGCTACGTTGTAGAAACTAAAAAAAACTTCAATCAACGCAAGTGTAATCCTATGACTGTACAAGCCCAATTCAATGAGGCATCAACAATAGGCTCGATTTTACAAACATCGAACAAATTGCAACAAGCCATGTTCAAAAACTCTTTGATTATCTCTGGGGGTGCAACCCAAAGTAACTATAGCATACAAAGCGGATAACCATACCATAATTACCACAATCTGACATTCCCTTTTGAAAATTTTAAAACACACAGTCATAGTATCACTTACTCAAGCTATCGTGTCAAGTTTTCAATCCAACACAAGGATATAGGAACAAGATTGCTCAAATCAAACAAATTGTTCTAAGACTTGGGTTCATCCCTTACAATGTAATTTAATAACTATACTTATACAGTGGATGGAACTGTCATAACCACTCGATTTCGATGATCATCAAGCCATTAAAACACATATTTACAGTAATCATTAGCTCGTGCTATAGAACACCACTCATACCAATGCATCAAGCGCAAAACATCATTGTACAATAATCAATTTTAAATAGTGTTGGGTTATCCATTCAATAAACTCAAGGAGGCAACAACTATGCATTTGAATTAACAATTCATTGTAATTAACCATGCCGAGCTTATCCATTCAGTATAATAACAATTGCAGTGAAAAGATACCAAACCGACACCACTGTCATATAATCAACGAGGTGAGATAGAAATCCACTCTTTCAACAACAAACCACCAATCAATAACTACCAATAGTACACTTGATAGGCCATAATGATCTTCTCTAACAACACTTAGACTTAAGGAAGTGAGGGTTTGTTCTGTGGACTAATAGAGTTGACTCTTCTTAATGGAAAAAATCTCTGAGACCAACGGTATAAACACGGAGAATAGCACAGTTTACTTCTTGGCCAGGGTAACCAATTCCATTATAGGAGAGCTATGAGAAGAGGATCCAGGCTCCATTTGGGCTTTGTAATGATACTTGGCACACACAGGGTATAACTCTCGTGGCTCTCCTAGCCAACCAACTAACAATGATGATAAGAAGCAGAGCAGAGGAGAAGCAATAAAACCTATTGTGCGACCACTAAAATAATGAATAGCCGAATGTCCATTAAGCCCCATAAAAACCAAGACTCGATTCAGTGATATAATGCATGCAGGAAACCAGCCACCCAAGACCAAATGAAACCCTCCAACTAGACTAGCAAGGATGAAAGAGAGCCTTTATGGCTGCTAACCGCTAAGGATGACCGAATACATTCTAACTTCATACATTATCATAGAGGAAGCCACCAACAATTCATTCTAAAAGTAACAATTTTGCACATTTGTCATACTCAAGGAAAGAACAAATCAATACATCCTAGCCAATATTTATTTCATAACTAGAGTAGACTCATGAATGGAAAAAAAAAGACATATCTGTAATCAACACACCTTAAAACATGATTTGGCCGAGAGGTTCCCTTCATTTTGAAAGTCGAAGCCTAACCACAACAAGACCCAATTGAACAATAGTATGACTAAGGTGGCGACCAGTGGAAGGAGTAGGGGTAACGTGCAGTAAATGCATGTCACCTCCACACTCAAGTTCATTCGATCTCTTAGTACACGCCAGCTAATAATCCAACAAATAATCCAATTTGAAACATGCATCGAAACCAACAACCTTTAATTGCCAAGAGCGCCACTCATATATTACCATTTCCACTATATATTAATGCATGCCACTATGTTTCTATATAACTTCAATAAATCTCATGGCTATCATATGTTAGCTAGGATTTAACACAATCCTTTTAATAAATATAGTGTAGCATATTAGTATAGAATAATTTATTCACTTTGCTTTTATATTGATTTTGCCCTTATTTCCTTCCAATTGCTTGTATATGTTATTGCTAACATGTTCATTGTGTAGGCTTCCTAGTAATAGATCCCAATAACAAATAGCAGTGCTAACAATGATAACATAGGTCATTGTAAAAATTGAGCCTAGAGCAGTAGAAGAACACAGCACATGCTTTATCCATCGCCAATAAACCAAGATTATATCACCATGTAAAAAGTGTCAAATAATAGTGCAACATTAAATAGAACCATACTTGATCTCTAATCTACAAGGGGGTCCCACCTACTAGTATTATTATCTTTTTAAAATAATAGGCTTTAACAACACTTTGTGGGAAAAACTTCGTTGCAATTTTAGTCGTCAACATATGGTAGTAGTATATTTTATTTCCTTTCATTTCATTAGACATGCATGTAATATATATGTACTTTGGGATGAACAATTAATCTGCTATTAGAGCTTGGCAGTTTGTTGGTGGTGTTACATGGCCTGGCCTAGGTGTCCGAGGCTGCCACAAAATGGTATTACAGTGAAATTTTGTAGTGATGTTTCCTAGTGGTGCCAGCTTGAGGGGTCGGGGACATTACAAATTGGTATCCGAGCAACACAAAAATAGATACAATGTCTTAGGTAACGTTACCCAACAGGTGTTGGTGGTTGGGGTTGTTATAGTGGAGAACATGTGCCAATAGTTGTAGACACTAGGGAAATTAAATTACAACTATTGGAAACCAACTTGGAATTGTTAACAGACTTGGATTGTGAAGAAATTCTAGAATGTGAAAGAAATGGAAAATGATATCTGACCAACGAATGAATCCCAAGAGAAACCCAGAAGGGAAATACACATCTTTCTCACTATCAGAGATATATTTAGTGTAACTTATACTTAAATTGAAGCTTTCTATGGAACAAAGAGTGAGGAAAACATCTCTATCTAAAACATACCAAAAAATAAGATACCTAATGTGTGCCCTCATCATGAAGACTAGGAAAATGTCAACTAAAAATAGAGCGACGGATATTAAATCTTACATTTTTTCAACTAGAAATATCATACTAAAAGGCTTTGTTGGGATACATCACCCTTGGTAATAGATAGAGGATTTTAACAAAACACACAAAACCTTTTCATCGACTCACTAAATGATGGATAATATACGTTTAGGTGTACTCTAAATTTAGAATAGAAGAAAATAATAATTCAAAACTTGTACAAAATTTGAGAACAAGGATCTCCTTCAGGTTCCTTAGTTAGATTGAATCAATGATCTACCAAATTATGAAATAAATAAAAATTCCAACCACGATTTATGGACTATGTAAACGATAAACTTCTAAAAATTTTAAACAACTTCTTCCACATGAGAGACTGCAAATGCGCCTATCAACTTGAAGAATGGGGTGGTTTTGCAAAATTTTAATCTCAAGGCACAAGCATAATCTATCTCCTACTTGTGCATAGATTTTTATTGAACATTAATACTCAAGATTATTACACACACAATTCATTGCATCAACAATAATAAATCATAGTTCATCAATCTAGAATACCATAATCAAAGGAATAGGTGAAGAACAATGTTCAGAATTTCTAATTTAATATTTCAAGAAATCGGTCATAACAATTATGTAGAAAACATAGTATCCTTATTCAAGTACGACTAATGTTCCCCAAATAAGTATACAATTAAATAATACAACAATTTATTGATAATAGGAAATATCGTAACCAAAGAGAAATTGTTAGTTGAAATTGATCTTCAACTTGTAACTTGCACCATGTATTCCTTTTTATTTCCTGCTAAATCCAAGACTTCACTGATACCTCCTAGTCAATTCTAGGGGTAATATTCTTGCCCCTTAGCCCCCTAAGCTGCAAAGGGACCACACACAAAAACCACAATGCAATAGCGCCAAGATTGCCTTTCAAGGTAGATCTTCCATTGTTTCTTCAATATTGTATCCAAACACTCACAAGTAAAACACAATCCACAATAATTTTGGCAGCATAACCTTACAAAGAATAATTGACCCCCCTTTCCTTCAACACCATTTTTTAATAGAAATATCCCAAATGAGACATGTCCTCATGCACAATTAATTATCTTTTTAATTAATTTAATTACTAATATTCACCCACAAATTTGTCACACTCTCCCCAAAATGCACAAGTAATTACGATTTTTAATTTAATTAAAAATCCATTTTCCCTCACATTCTCCAATGTGTTCCTATTTTCTCTCTTAGTTGTCCCTTTGTTCCCCAAATTCTCATTTAATGAGTGTCTCCTAACTAGATCTTAGTTAGAGTTGGATTATGAATCTTCTTCTAGTTATACTAGTGGTAGCTTGACTCTAGATATCATTCTATGTGTACACCTATTCTCTCATATTTTATTTCTTTCTATTTTTAAAAATCCCTTTTTATTATTTTCATGCTCAGACGTGCAATCTGTCCAATCTTAGATTTTTCTCACTTTTTTTTCTCTTAATTTGGTTTGTCTCTATTCTTTTAATTTATTTTATATTTCAATTTAGTCCCCTAACTAAACTTAGACTTAGTCTTAGTCTTAATATTAGGATCGGACTTTTATTGGGACTTATAGTTAATAAATTTATTTTTTAATAAATTATTTTAAATCCAACAAGGTCTAATCATTTAAATGTTTTCTAGGCCACCTAGATTTATTGTCATTCCCTTCAAGATGCACCTTCATGCTCCAAGGGTGCCACTCGCCTTTAACTAGTTTTGGAAGTTTTTCCGACCCATGGAGTCAACACTCCACTCGGTCGACGTTTTGAGAGACTAAGGAATTCTAAGGAATAAGGACTCTACATTATTGCACACTCCTTAGAATATTTGTGAGTGATTGTCTCAGTCTGCCCTCACGACATCATGGAACTCTCGAACTAGGTAATCAATAATCTACCATTTGAGCCACAACGAGAGTGATAGTAGGTTGTGACAAGGATTCTTCCACACATCTCCCTAAATGTTTGGTTTTTGTGCATGTCCCCTTTACTCCTTATGTGAGTTATATTGTAAAGCATCGTTAGCCTACATCCATTGAAAAAAACACTTTCAGTGATCGATATACATAAATCATACTATAATCAAACATATGTCACATGTGTGTAAAATGAAATACTGAAACAAAATTACAATCCACTCTCTAACTCAATATGGAGTCCAAGGAAGTCCATTGATTCCATCAACACCCATAATCTGTCATGTGTCCTGCACACTCAGGATAAATCATCAATAACATCTTCGAATAGATATATATCAGATAAAAATAATTCACAACACATTATGATCATCATGTATAATCCATATTCGAAACAAAATCACAATGTACTATGACTAGATCACTTGCACGCAAGTGTCCTAAACAAATAAGTCAATAAAAGTGTGCTCGCTAGAATGGGATGTTACATACACCCCCTCTTGTTTTAAACTTCGTCCCGAAGTTTTACAATATATAAATGCAAGCAACAATGTATATGTCATAGATATATGTCTCTAATCTATCAAATAAGTAAGGAAATTGTTGACGCATCACATATGCATCTTCCAAGGTAGCCGAGTGTGGACTATAGTTGTCCCACTGGACCTTGACCTGATAAAATATTCGACATCATAGTTGTTGAATGCAATAGTACAAAATGTGGATTATCTTTGACAAGAGAGCACCCACATCCATCACTTGCAAAGAAATCATTTCAATAACATTTGAAGGATCACTAACATAATGTCTCAATACATATACATGAAATACATCATGCATACACCTCAAAGAATTAGGTAAGGCTAGTCGATAAGCCACGGGCCCTTTCTATTCCACTATCTTGAAAGGTCTCAAAAACCTAGGAGAGATTTTAGTACCCTTTCCAAACTTTATTGAACTCTTATGCAGTTTTACCCACAAGAAAACTCCATCACCAACCTCATAACTGCATCCAACGCGATGTGCATTAGCATAACTCTTATGCCGATCTTATGCTTCTTTAATATTTGGTATTATCAATTACATATGTTCTTCCATTTCTTGTATCACTTTCGTTCCCACCAGGACCCTATCCTCAAGTCGGTCCCATCTCAACGGCGTTCGACACGGTCGCTCATAAAGAAACTCAAACGGTGTTGTCTTAATTGTAATGAACCCCATATTGACCACCCAATTTTTTTTTTTTTTACATAGTTTTCTTGGTAGAATAAGGGTCCCAGTTATGCCATCAAGATGTTGATTTGATCATCACTCTCTATAATAACTTTGTTTTAAAATTCTATTACAAAGTCCTTGTTATAAACTCCTAATTTCTCTAATTCACCACAAGATTTCTTAATCATGTCATGATTAGGAGGTTATAAGGAAAGGATCCCCTAAACTATTTGGCAAACCCCCTTTTGTTTTTAATGTGTACTTGAATACCTATAGGCTGCGCACCTAAGGAAAATCTTATAATACATGTTGTAGCTCAATATAATGTCACAAGACTTTAAGTTGCACATAAGTACACCTGTGGAGTTATGGTAGGAATGCTTTAAATAATCCTTAAATTATGAAGGACCTGGGGTCGAGTTTCTCTTACACCAGATAGCTAACCTAACTATCAAGCTCTAGTTAGAATTGATGGTTGATTGTAGTGTAGGTATGAGATCGAAAGGGGAGCAAAAGGTGACAGCTAAGCTCTGTCTGCTGTCTCGGAATTACACTGAGGGGTAAGAACAATTTGGTTCAGATTCGAGTCATGATGGTGTCCCATCGCAACCTCCTTTACGTGGACTAGAAGTGTTACTGTCATAAAAGTTAAGGCTCTGTAAAATCACTAAAAATCCATCCCACGAATCCCTATGTAATTGTTGGCTTCATACTCCAAGTGTCAAAACACACTGCCATGGTCACATGGCAATCCGTCCTCTGAACCCCTTACATTTACTACAAGGTGACAAGGTACTGATTAGGGTTAAGGTAGGTTTACTTCTTTGTCATTCCTGAGTTTTCCCAAAGAGTTTCAACATGCCCCCTTTCAAAGGCGAAGACTGTGAGTGAAGGTGGTTACTCCATGATGTAACTCTCGACACGGCCCTATGCCCTAGTAATTTCTTTAACACAATGTCGAGATAGATAAAAGAAAAGGGAGATGAATAACTTCGTAAAAGGTTAAGTGTTCTGGTATTTTTTCAATGGTAGTGTCTTCCCCTTTTGTTTGTCATGTCTTTCCTTTTGACACTTTCTCTTCATCATTTTTCGAAAAATCATCTCGTAATCCTAGGAAACACTTCCTGCCTGAGATTGTTGGTAACCCCTTTTTGGTTATGCATTTTGGGGTCCCTCTATAGTAGCTAACGAAGCCTTTCATAATTAGGGTTGATCGAAGAATATGCCTCTCACTATGAAAATAACTAAGACGTAGTATAAGTATATCGACTTCTTTTGTTATTCCTGCTATCGTTCTTCCTCAAGACATCTTACGGAGATGGGTTGGCTCTGTGTATAGACAATGATGTGGGTTCTTTTTATTTGGTAGAAATATTGTTATATTCCTTTTATCTATTTTCCTGAATGAATGGAGTAATCATCCTGTAGTTTTACCCGACCTTCGGTTGGTCCTTCTATTACCATTCTCATATCTTGTTTCTGGGGTATCTTGAATATTTTACTGGAAGTCCTGTAGTATAAACATTTTGTTTGTATCATGATGCCATGTAAATCTTGAGGGCGATGATTTATTTCCGTTCTTTATACACCAAAGTGTGATGACTCTTCTTTTACTGTTGATTTTCTATCTCTATTCGTTATAACTTCAATTCATAACTGAATTATATTTAGCTCATTAATCATGTCAATATACTATGTGAGGAGTCTATAAATTATTTCGTCTTCTTTATATTCTAGCAAGGTTTGTACTATTTCAGGTTATAGGTTTTATTTATCAAACTATTATTGTCACTAATGATGGGCCTTTCTCTTCCGAGGACCCATCAGAGATGGTAACATGACCTCCTCCCTTGGCCCAAATGTCTAAATAGATAGCAGGCGAAGTGGCAGGGATTCGAACCCATGTCTCAGCAATATAAGTATCTTTCTGACAGGGAATCATCAGTTTAATTTTTTATAGTTTTATGGCAATTTACTTTTCTTGGATACTTATCTTTTCAAAAAAGACTAATGTTTACAGGGTTTGATTTCATGTAGGGTCTTTGTCCCTGCAAATCTCGGATCCCTGTCACTTCCTCTAGCGCAAAAGGTATTTGGGTTCTGAACCCTCTCACATCTTTGCTAACTCTACAAGTTCTATCATCGTTTAAGGAGATCATGATTTAACCAACTTTGTTGTAACTAGTTTGAATCTACTGTATCGTTCATTGGAGTAAACCCTTGAGGTCGTTCTTTCATTAATGGCGTTACGCCAATTTTCCTATATGAATATTGAGTCTGTGATTGAATACATATTCTAGCCATTATGTAATATACATCTCTCCTTGAAGGGTTAGAAAGACAATCCTGGTCGAATTTACTCAGAATGATCATCTGTGGCAAAGTATTTCTTTCCTTTAAAATTTAAACATGGTACTTACCATTTATGCTACTCGACTCAATTCTAAACCATTGGCCTAACTTTTTATAGAAAGGAAAGAAGTTTACCATACTTTAACAATGGCTTCACTGGTATCTTTGTCCTACTATGTTCACTTTGAAATGGATGAGCAACCAAAATCGCTTGCACAATTCACCCCCTAGATTGACCATGAGTCCATGAGGGCGAACTTGGAAAACCCCTCAAAAGTTTCTTTCCATTCCTACAGATTACTCTTGCCTCACACTCAATTCGTATTGTTCATAACAGCAAGAAAACTAGTAGTCTCCTTTTCGCATCATACTAGGAAACGTCCTACCTCCTCACATATGTTATATATCCAAACAGTCCTTTTTGCCTAGGTCTTCCTTCCCCCCTTGGGAATTTTCGCTTCTTTCTAAATCCCTGATTTTTAGGGGCTGCCAATGGCCAAATCTCTCATTTTCCACTTGTAACAATCATCCCAGAGGTAGTTCCCACCTGTTCCCCACTCATGGAGTCATGGTCAGTTGATTTTAACATGGTTGTTCCATTTGTCCTCCTGCAATTAATATAAAATATCATGTTCTCATACAAGTGTCATAGTCAAATAGTTAGTTGGGTCAAATCATATCCCTGCCCAATAGTCACAATCATTTATTACAATTATCAAATTTGAAATTCGAAATTGCCATAAATGGAAAAAAATTTCCAAATTTGAATTTACTAAAAACAGAATAATTTTCCAACAAATTTTAAATTTCAAAAATACTTTATTTTTGGGGATGTCACATCCTTTTCCCCTTCAATAAAACACTATCCTCGATGTTCATTCCTTACTTGGAAAAGGATTGGATGAGATTTCCACAAATCTCCCTCCAACTCCCAAGTGGCTTCCTCAGGACTAAAGTTCTTCCATTGCACCTTTACCTGAGTGATGACTCTGTTCCTAAGTGTTGTTTCTCTCCAGTTCATAATACGCAGGGGTTCCATCTAGAACTAGCCTTCTGGTTCCACCTACACCAAGTTCCAAACAATCATATGGGTAGGGTCATGAACATATGTTTTCAACAAATAAACATGAAATACATTATGAATTCTTAGATTAGCTGGAAGTGCAAGTTGGTATGCTACGGGTCTAATTTGAGATAGTATCTCGAAGGGCCCACAAAACCTGGGTACTAGCTTGGCACAGTTCCCTAACTTCAACAAATTTTTTTGGCCTTTTAACTTCAAATAAACATGGTCTCCCACTTGAAATTCCAAGTGTCTTCTTTTCTGATCTGCATAGCTCTTTTGTCTGTCCTGTGCTTCTTTTAAGTTCTGTTGTACCTTCTTACCATGTTCTCCATTTTCTGTCGTAGAATACGTCAAAAGGGCTTAACCTAGCTAAAGTTTGGTACCCATTGTTATATGCAAATTCTACCAAGTGTCGATAGTCTTCCCATTTGTTTGGTTTTGTTCTTACGTACATGTAGAGCATATCCTCTATGATTTGGTTTGTCCTTTCGATCTTTCCATCCGTTTGTGGGTGATAACTCGTACTAAAATTCAAATTAGTATTTATCCCTGCAAACAATTCCTTCCAAAAAACGAATGTAAATTTTACGTCTCTATCTGAAATCACCATTTTAGGAATTCCATGGAGTCTAAAAATTTCTTTCATGAATATTTTAGTAATATTTATAGCTTTAAAAGAAGACTTTATAGGAATAAAGTGTGCAAACTTACTAAGTTTATCGATTACAAACATGATAGAATCATTTTGTTTCTGCGTTTTAGGCAAACCTGTTATAAAGTCCAGTGATAAGGTCTACCATTTCCAGTATGATACTGGTAATGGCTATAATAGGCTAGCTGGATGCTGGTGCTTGGCCTTAACCAACTGACAATATTGGCACCTAGCCAAGTATTCTATTGCTTTGCCCTTCATACTAGGCCAGTAAAATAGTTTTCTAAGTGATTTTATCATTTTCTGGTATCCTGGATGGCTAGAATATGGTTTCTTATGCACTTCATCCAAGACTATTAATTTTTACTCTGCTGAATCTGGTATGTAAAATCTGTTTTTAAATTGTAATAGTCCATTCTTGTCAATACTTAGATCTGGTTTCTTTGAGTTTGTGGTGTTTTTTTGTAATTCTTTCATTATCTTAGTGTAATTTTCATTGTTAATACCTATCGTCCTTATTCTTTGTTCTAGATCACTTTCTTCCCTGCTGATATTTATCTCAAATAACCCATGTACTTTTCTGCTTAAAGCATATGCTACCTTATTTTCCTTACCCTTGATATGTCTGACCTCGAAGTCGAATTTGCTCAAGAAGGCTAGCCATCTTGCTTCCCTTGCATTAAGATCTAGTTGGCTAAACATATATTTCACTCCACTATTATCCATCAATAGTAGAAATTTTCTGCCCATTATGTAGTGTCGCCACATTTTTAAGGCATGTATTACTGATGCTAATTCTAATTCATGAGTGACATAATTTTTCTCATGTTATTTTAATTTTCGGGACTCATAACAAATCACGAGTCCTTTGTAAGTTAGGATGCCACCTAGTCCTTCTTTACCTGCATCAACACATATGGTGAAGTCTTTATATGGGTCTGCTACCTTCAATATGGGTGCAGTTGTCAATAATTCCTTTAGTTTGTTAAAACTGTCTTGACACTTATGTGACCAGTTAAACTTGGTCCCTTTTTTTTGTAATGATGTGATGGGGTAGGCTATCTTAGAGAACCCTTCTATAAATCTGGGATAATATACGGTGATTCCCATGAATGACCATATATCTGCTACATCCTTAGGTACGACCACTCTATGATATTTTTTATTTTCTCAAGGTCTATGACAATGCCTTCTGCTGAAATTACATGTCCCAGATATTGTATTTTCTTTTGATAAAAGTCACACTTATCAAAATTGGCGTACAGTTTGTGCTTCCTCAATGTTTTCGGAACTATTCTTAAGTGTTCTTCATGTTCTTCCTCCATTTTAGAATAGACCAAAATGTTGTCGATAAATATTAGTACGAACTTGTCTAAGTATTGACTAAAAATACTATTCATCAGGCACATAAATGTGGTTGGTGCGTTAGTGAGTCTGAAAGGTATGACTACGAATTTGTAGTGTTCATATCTTGTTCGAAAGATTTTTTTCTTATATCTTCATCCTTTATCCTAACTTGATGATAACCGGATCGTAAATCCAATTTTGAAAAGATCTTGGCCCCACCTACTTGATCAAATAGGTCATTTATCCTAGGTAAGGGGTACTTGTTCTTAATAGTCATTTTATTCAATTGTCTATAATCGATACAAACTCTTAGAGTACCTTCTTTCTTTTTCAAAAAGAGGACTGGTGCCCCCCATGGTGAAACACTCGGTCTGACATACTCTTTGTCCAACAATTCCTGTAATTGTATTTTTAATTCTGTCATTTCTGGTAGATTCATTCAGTAAGGTGCTTTTGATATAGGGGCTGAACTAGTGATCCATATGGATATCGATTTCCACCCACCTTTTTTGACTAGCTTAAAATAGTTTTCTGGCAATTTTGGCAATTTACTATTTTTAGTAGGTTTTAACTTCTAGGGCCTTTTTGAGGGCCCAAATGAATGTTTTTCGAGATAAATGTTCTCAATGATATCTAAAGGCATGATTGATCCCCCAAAATGAATCTCCTCAATGATACCTTTTTCGTGAGCTATCACACACCTAAAACAGAGATCGTATGCAAAAGTTACAACCTCGGGAAGTTGATGTACTCACTTACCCAAACAGGGCCCACATGACTTTTGGCGCTTCATCTCCTAGGGTTAGGTTTTTGGATGTCTAGGGTCTTTGGAATTCCTGTTTATTGTAAAAAGGCCTTCAGAGCCTCATTGTAATCATCTTCTTATGAATGCGAGTAGCCATCGCATCTCTTCTCAGAGATAAGCTGCCACCATTCTAGTGAGTCTTTCACTCTGTATTTTTACAGTCTCTATACATTTATTTCATTAATAGAAATCATGTATTATTGTATCTCCGTGTTTATGGTTTCATATATGATATATTTATGTTATATTATTGAATATCTGTGATATCTCTGTGCATTTCTTTATTATATCTCCGATCTCATTTCCTGTCGAAAATAATCTGGATCAACCAGGTAGTAGGTCTATGGAGAAGTCTATTTCCCTTCTAGGAGGTAATTCTGGTATCTCATCCACAAACATGTCTCTAAATTCATGTAGGAAAATGAAGTCTTCTAACTTTGGCTTATGTTCTTTTTCTAATAGATTCGTTACTTGAATGGTGTAAACTTGACATCCCTTTCACATAAATTTCTTGAGTTGCATCGTTGAAACTTGTCTGATTGATACAGGTTTCGATATACCTTCGACTGTTCTAGTAGTGCCAAAATCATCTTTATAGTTAAGTATCTTTGTATAAAAAACTAGTATTGCTTTGTGCTGCTCCAACCAATCCATCCCGATAATCATATCGTAAGATCCTAGTGGTAGAATTTTCAGATTTGTTCTTATATTTTGACCATCTAAGTTGAACTGAAAATTAGAAATAAAGTCAACTACTTTCCTTTTAGTTCCTGTTGCTAGTTGTACCAACCATGATTTTTCGTGCTTCAGTTTCTTAAGTTTATTTGACTTTACTAGATCAGGAGTAATATAACTTAACATAGCTGCAGGGTCAACTAAAATAGAAACTTAAGTGCCATTGATTTTACCTTCAATTTCTACCACAAAGGACTGGTGGTCAGCTTGCCGACCATCTATGGCTGCATTTATCTAATGTAGGCTTCTACCCACTTCACCCACTGTCGAGGCTTCCTAGAAATTATAAATAGAATCTCTGTTTGTTGAATTTAAACATGTATAGTTCCTTCTTAGATGAGGTTCTCCACATTCCCAACACTTCAATGGTTCGTGGGGGCTGTCCCATAACTTCTTCATCCCCAGATTTACCAGTTTACCATTGTCTTGCGTATTCATATGGTTGGAGTGAAAATATTTTCTCGGAAATATTTTTGTTGCATTTCGATAAGGAGCTAGCTGGTTCATTCGATCTTATTTCTTATCCTTCCGGGCTTTGGGAAACTCTACCCACTGTTTATATTGGTCATATCACATTCGCTCTTTCCTGAATACTTCACTGAAGGATTTGGGGTTGTCACTCAATTCTGTCCCTATAGGAATGTGGTAAACAACTTAAGAATCGTTGGATTTTTACCTTAGCCTCCCATATGTATGGTAATAACCTTAGTAGTTCCAAAAATTTATTTATAAGGTCCTCCATCATCATGTGTCCAAGTCGTAACTCATAAAATTCTTTCATTTTCCTTTCATAATAGCTTTCATAAAGGTACTGTTTCTTGAAATACTTCTTAAACACAGACCATTCCAACTGTTTCTTCTTTAGGCCCTTGGCCAATTCCAGGTCTTGCCACCAAATGATGGCCTTCCCTTTAAGATTGTAGATGGCCATTCTAACCTTCATATTGCTGGAATAGTTGTATCACTAGAAGTATTTTGATCTCTAACAACCATGCCTCAACTTCTTCTCCTGTCATGGATTCTCCATCAAAGGTAGCTGGTTTAATGTTTTTAAACTCTCCTTCAAGGTGGTCTAGTTTTTTTCTTTTTCTGTCTGTTTTAGGTTTGTCTTCAGCTGAAGATATTCCTTCAGACGAGTTGTCTTCTTTTTTTGTTTCCGGCCCAGAGTTCTTGGAGGCACTTTTGCTGACCTCTTTGTCATGGTTGTCCTCCTTTGGGATTTTCTTGGTCACTATATTATGTAGTGGGACTTCATTTATCTCTTGTTGTTCTTGATATGCTTTCTTCAATTTCTCATTGTCTACTTTGAAAACCTACAACTCAACAATAAGATTCCTCATTGTTTCTAGTACTTCTGTAGGAGATATTCTGTCACTTTTTTGTCTTAGATCTCCATGAGGTCCCTGTTCTGGATTTCCTTCCATTCTGATTTCTACATCATTCGGAGCTGCCATGGTCGACACAAAACAGAAAAAGTTTTTATGTTTGTAACAATCAATGTTTACTAGTTTTTGCATAAGTAGAATATATGTCAAGAATTTAATGTGGGCCTGTTCAAGGCCCAGTGTTGTAAACTTTGCTCTGATACCATATGTAATGAACCCCATATTGACCACCCCCAAAAAAATGTGTTTACATAGTTTTCTTGGTAGAATAAGGGTCCTAGTCATGCCATCATGATGTTTATTTGATCATCACTCTCTATAATAACTTTGTTTTAAAATTCTATTACAAAGTCCTTGTTATAAACTCTTAATTTCTCTAATTCACCACAAGATTTCTTAATTGTGTCATGATTAGGAGGTTATAAGGAAAGGATCCCCAAAACTATTTGGCAAACCCCCTTCTTTTTTTAATCTATACTCAAATACCTATAGGCTATGCACCTAAGGATAATCTTATACATGTTGCAGCTCATTATAATGTCACAAGACTTTAAGTCACACATAAGTACACCTATGGAGTTATGGCATGAATGTTTTAAACAATCCTAAAATTATGAAGGACCTCGGGTTGGGTTCCTCTTAAACCCGACATCAAACCTAACTACCAAGATCTGGTTAGAATTGATGGTTGATTGTAGTGTAGGTACGAGATCCAAAGGCAAGCGAAAGTTGATAGCTAAGCTCTGTCTGCTATCTAGAAATTACACTGAAGGGTAAGAACAATTTGGTTCAGATTCGAGTCATGATGGTGTCCCATCGCAACCTCCTTTACGTGGATTAGAAGTGTTACTGTCGTAAAAGTTAAGGCTCTATAAAACCACTAAAAAACCATCCCACAAATCCCTATGTAATTCTTGGCTTCATACTCCAAGTGTTAAAACACATTTCCATGGTCACATGGAAATCCATCCTTCGCACCCCTTACATTTAATATGAGGTGATAAGGTACTGATTAGGGTTAAGGTAGGTTTATCGCTTTTTCATTCTTGAGTTTTCCCGAAGAGGTTTGGCATGCCTCCTTTCAAAGGCGAAGACTATGAGTGAAGGAGGTTACTCCATGATGTAACTCTCAATGCGGCCCTATGCCCTAGTAAGTTCTTTAACACAATGTCGATATAGATAAAAGAAAAGGAAGATGAAGAACTTTGGAAAAGGTTAAGAGTTCTGGTATTTTGTTAATGTTAGTGTCTTCCCTTTTTGTCTATCATGTCTTTCCTTTCGACACTTTCTCTTCATCATTTTTCGAAAAATCACCCCATAATCCTTGGAAACGCTTCCTCCCCAAGATTGTTGGTAACCCCTTTTTGGTTATGCATTTTGGGGTCCCTCTGTAGTATCCAACAGAGCCTTTAGGAATTAGGGTTGATCAAAACATACGCCTCTCACTATGAAAATACCTAAGATGTATTATAAGTATATCGACTTGTTTTGTTATTCCTGATATCGTTCTTCCTCAAGACATGTTACAAAGATGGGTTGGCTCTGTGTATATTCAACGATGTGGGTTCTTTCTATTTGGTAGGAAGATTGTTATATTCCTTTTATCTATTTCCCTAAATGAATGGAGTCATCATCCTGTAGCTTTACCCGACCTTTGGTTGGTCTTTCTATTACCATTGTCATATCTTGTTTTTGGGGTATCTTGAATATTTTACTGGGAGTCATGTAGCATAAACATTTCGTATGTATCATGATGCCATGTGAATCTTGACGGTGATGATTTATTTCCATTATTTATACACCACAACACAATGAATCTACTTTTACTGTTGATTTTGTATCTCTATTCATTATAATTTTGCTTCATAACTGAATTATACTTAGCTTGTTAATTGTGTTGATATACTATGTGAGGAGTCTATAAATTATTTTGTCTTCTTTCTATTGTAGCAAGGTTTGTATTGTTTCAGGTTACGGGTTTCATTTATCAAATTGTTATTGTCACTAATGATGGGCCTTGTTGTTCCAAGGACCCATCAGAGATGGTACCGTGCCCTCCTCCCTTGGCTCGAACATCTAAACAAATAATAGGTGAAGGGGTAAGGATTTGAACCCGTGTCTCAACAAGATAAGTATCTTTCTGAAAAGGAATCATCAGTTTAATTTTTTATGGTGTTATGGCAATTTAATTTTCTTGGATACTTATCTTTTGAATAAAGACTAATGTTTTCAGGGTTTGATTTCTTGTAGGGTCTCTGTCCATGCAAATCTCGGATACCTTTCACTGCCTCTAGCACAAAAGGTATTCGGGTTTCGAACCCTCTCACATCTCGGCTAACTCTACAGGTTATATTGTTGTTAAAGGAGATTATGATTTAACCAACTATGTTGTAACTAGTTTGAGTCTACTGTGTCGTTCGTTGGAGTAAACCCTTGAGGTCATTCTTCCGTTAATGGCGTTACGCCAGTTTTCCTATATGAGTATTGAATATATAATTGAATACATATTCTGGCCATTATATAATATACTTCTCTCCTTGAAGGGTTAGAAAGACAATGCTGGTCGAATTTACTCAGAATGATAATATCTGGCAAACTATTTATGTCCTTTAAAATTTGAACATGGTACTTACCATTTATGCTACTCAACTCAATTCTAAACCATTGGCCTAACTTGTTATAGAAAGGAAAGCGGTTTACCATACTTTAACATTGGTTTCACTGGTATCTTTGACCTACTATGTTCACTTTGAAATGGATGAAGTATAATGGTTGTTTCTTTAACTAGAGTATTCCAACTTTTATTTATTTAAATTATAGTCAAAGATTGTGTGTCCGTCGAATATTTATCATATTCATAGTATAGGAGGAACTTTTTATGAATACATACATACATATAATTGTATATGCACATTTGTTTTGTGTAGAGGATATATTTTGTAATTCATTATCATGCCTACCCATAGTAATTAGGAATATATTTGTTACAGATCTATGGTGGAAATGTATTGACTCGAAGTGGCTTAAATTTACACGAAGTGGTAGATAGTGTCTAATTTTAATTTATGAATCTAAAGTTGTATTTATAGCAAATAAAATTACTCTAAATATATATTTATATATATAGATTCAATCTGTTCATGCCTAGATATCTTACACCAGAAATTGTGATGTATAGGAATTACCTCTATTATAGCAAAAACCCAACTATAGAAATTTTATACTTTGGTCACATAAATCCATTCGATTGTACTCGGAATACATTCAATTAATTTCTAACATTCAAACAGATTCAAATTCAGTCATCAAGAGTTACTCTGGAATTAGTTTTCTAACTATTCTGTTTCAAAGGTTTGATTTCACAATGTGAATAACCGAACATTTTTTCGCTCAGGTTATTGTGTACATACAGAGTTTAGTAATTTCGCTACATCTGGAACTAATCCATCCCACAGAGATAGAAATAATTAAATTTAGATATAGTATGTACCTTACATCAGCTATACGACCATTAAAATAGAAAATAAAAGTTATTTCAGTTTAGATCTAACAAGTACAACACATTAGATAGAAAATCATTCAGGCAGAGAAGGAGTAGAGTAACATATCTGAACCAACTTGTGGGAAGTTAAAGGAAGCAACCATGTTGCTCCAAATCGTATAACAAAGCAGCCAAAATCGCTTGCACAGTCCACCCCCTAGCCTGACCATGAGTCCATGAGGGTGAACTTGGAAAACTCCTCCTCAAAAATGCCTTTCCATTCTTGCATATTACTCTTTCCTCACACTCAATCCACAGTGTTCATAACAACAAGGAAACATGTCATTTCCTTTTCCTAGCATACTAGGCGGTGTCCTGCCTCCTCACATATGCTATATATCCAAATAGTCCTTTTTGCATAGGTCTTTCCTCCCCCCTTGGGAATTTTTGCAACTTTCTAAATACCTGATTTTTAGGGGATGCTAATGGCCAAATATCTCATTTTCCACTTGTAACAATCAACCCAGAGGTAGTTCCCACCTGTTCCCCACTCATGGAGTCATGGTCAGCTAATTTTAACATGGATGTTCTGTTTGTCCTCATACAATTGATATAAAATATCTTGTTCTCATACAAGTGTCATAGTCAAATAGTTAGTTGGGTCAAATCAGATTCCTACCCAATAGTCACAATCATTTATTACAATTCTCAAATTCGAAATTCGAAATTGCCATAAATGGCAAAAATTTTCCAAATTTGAATTTACTAAAAACGGAATAATTTTCCAACAAATTTTAAATTTCAAAAATACTTTATTTTTGGGGATGTCACATTAATCGTACTCTAGTAACTATTATCGTAAGCGAACTCTACCAATGGAAAAAAAATATTTCCAATGTTTTTTTTGATCCATTACATACATACACAACATATCCTCCAAAATTTGGTTCGTTCTTTCTTTTTGTCCTTCTGTCTCTGGGTGATATGTTGTACTAAAATTCAGCTCTGTTCACAAATCCTATTGGAAACTGGCCCAAAACCATCCTTTAAACACTGATCCTGGATTAGATATGATCCTTCATGGTACTCCATGTAATCTCACAATCTTGCTGACAAATACTCTTTCTATGTATGGTGTATGATACATCGTGCATACTGGGATAAAGTGTGCACTCTTCATCAGAGTTTCCACTACCACGAAAATTGAATCATGCCTCCTTTCCATTAGTTTCAATCCGACGATAAATTCCATCAAAATGACCTCCCATTTCGATTTGAAATAACATGTGGTTGTAACAATCCTGGTGGATGTCTATGATCATCCTTCACTTGCTAACATTCTAGACATCTCGTCACGTAACTAACTATGTCTTCTTTCATTCCCTTCCAAAATAATAAAGTCTTAAGGTCTGCATTCATCTTCATGACTCCCATATGAGCCATGTACATTCCTTGGTGCGCTTCACTTAAGATCAAACTTCTTAATTCGTCATTAGGTAGTACGTAAATTCTTTCGCTAAATCTCAACAATCCATCGTTGTCTAATGAATAGCCTTCATACTTCAATACCACCATGGTATCTTTTCCAATATTATTCTTAACATCATTGTACCAATCATCATCTATCTATAAAGTTAGAATCCATTCTCAAATATTCGTCTTCAGCAATATTACCACGAATATGTGTGGTCTCTAACTCAATGCATTGGCCACTCTGTTCACTGTTTCTTTAATGTAAGAAATCTCAAAGTTGTATTCGCTAAGTAATTCTGACCAATGCCTTTGTCATGCATTCATGTAACTCAGTGTAAATATATGCTTCAATCCACAATGATCTTTCTTTAATTCCAACTTTCTTCCAATCAGATAATGTCTCCAAACTCTCAAGGCATATACAATTGATAATAATTCCAAGTCATACGTTGTGTAATTCTCTTCATTCTTTCTCAATTTCCTTGAAATGTAAGCGATCACTCGATCATCTTGCATAAAAAATCTGCCTAAACCTTCCTTAGATGCATCTGTGCATACCAATAATTCTTTTTCCATGTCGAGGAATTTTAGTATCAGTGTTTTCGTTAACAACTCTTTGAGAATTAGAAAAACCTTCGACGAAACATTGATAATATCCTGATAAGCCCATAAATATGAGTACTTCTTGTATGTTTCTCAGAGATTTACATTCCATAATATCCTCTACTTTCACTGGATCCACAACGATACCTTCACTAGATATTATATGTCCCAAGTAATGAATCTTCAATTGGTAAAAGGAACATTTCAATAGTTTCCTGTACAATTTGTTTTCTCATAGACACTATAGGACTGATCTTAAATGTTCATCATGTTCTTATTTCATTCAATAATAAATTAATATGTCATCAATAAATACTTGAACAAACTTGTCCAAGTATTCACGGAAAAAACAATTCATCAAACTCATGAATACCCCCAGGGCATTAGTCAATTTGAATGGTAAAACTATAAACTCATAGTGCCTGAATATCGTCTTAAATGCTATCTTAGGCATATCTTATTCTTTAATCCATAATTGGTGATATCCTGATCTCAAATCAATATTCAAAAACATTGTCGCTCCCTTCATATGGTCAAAAAAATATCTATTCCGGGTAATGAATACTTATTCTTGATCGTCTTTTTTTTCAATTGACGATAGTCAATACAAATCCGCCATGATCCATCCTTCTTTGTCACAAAAATAAATGGTGAACCCCAAGGTGAAAAACTTGGACCTATAAGTCCCAAGTCCAACAATTATTTCAATTGCATTTTCAACTCCTACAATTTAGGTGTTGACATCTGGTAAGGAGTTATTGCTATAGGTTCATTTCCAGGTTTTATGTCTATTGTAAAATCCAACTCTCTTTCAAGCCGTAAACCTAGTAACTTTTCTAGAAATAGGTCGGAAAACTATTGTACTGTAGGAAGGTTTTCTAATCCTTCCGCATCACCCTTTTAATTTATGGATAATATTGATATACCTTCCATCCTTTTCTCATACTCTTTTGTAGTTGTAGAGAAGAAATAAATCTCAAGGACATGCCCTGGTTCCATCCTACAATAACTCTACTCTTTCCCAAATCATCTTTCAAACTTAATTGTTTCATCTTACATTTAAGTATTGCATCATGTGATTCCAACCATTCCATAACAATCACTATGTCATAAGATCCTAAGATTGTGACATAAAGATCTACCTTCATTATAAAGTCTCCCAAGTTAATGCTACAGTTGATATGAGGAAAATATCTCCATGGCTATGGGTAAACCACAACAGATGAAAATGACTGCAGAAATAAACTCTAATATCAAGTATGTTATATAAGAAAATATGCTAACAAGACAAGATAACAGGCCTACCTCGTCCAGACGTTCGATGAAGTATACCATTGAGCACTTGACCCAAATAAATATACCTGCAACTAGTCCTCAACAACCAAGCAATGCAAGCATATGGTGATAATATATAATGTTAGCACATTCAATACCATAATCCATCAACATTCATAACAAATATGACCATGGAAAAATAATTCAAATATTTGTGAGAAATTAATTGGATGAGAAAAGAGTATTTCTATTAAGATGTAATCAACAGAACTGAATGAGTTACAAACTTTTGTGTCGACATGGCTTGGAACCGAGAAACTAAGTTCCTTCCAGCTAGGCTTCCACCACTTCAATCCTCCACCAAAGGCAAGCCCATAGAATAGAGGCAATGACGTTCTCAATCAATAAGGGAAGAGCTTGGGGGATGAACAATGTGTTCATACTTAAAGGACAAATGGATGCAGACTCAATGTGAAGTGAATAATTTCTCCAGAGTGACTTTGCTCTCAAAGTTGAATTCTTTCTCCTCTTTTCCATGGCTTGGATTTCACCCATTTATATTCTTCAAGTGGAACTGAAGGGTCGAGTCATAATGTTTCTAGTATGTGGAAGGTAAAGGATCATTTATCTCATGACGTGACATAAAAACCTGACACTATTTTTCAATTTTGGGAAGAAATCCCAATGTACGCAGTTTGTAGTGGCGCAACCTGTGTATACGCATGTTGTAATATAGGAATGGCACATATATGTGGATAAATTATTTTTTTATCTCTGGTATTTGCAAAAAGGGACTTCAAGTATGCATAGGTAAATGGAAAAAGGTCCTATGTTCAAGATTGAATGGGGTGAGGAAAATATTTCTAGAACAGATGCCCCCTAAAGTGTGAGGTCAAAGGAGTATCTGCCATGGCTGAAATACATTATAAGACCCAGAAGTGGAGTAATGGGGACCCAACTGGAAGAACTAGCTTCTCATTACAATCTATATTGACTTCGCATACATGGACACCAATTTGAATTACATTGTAGATCCATGTGAAAATATACCAACAATTGTCCATGGCCATGAATAGGAAAATACAGAGGTTTCTCCATGCCAAAGGTTGTCATAGTCACAAACAAGGCCCAGTAAAACCAATCTTAATCTGATGATATATGTATGGAATGGAGTACAATATGATCTCTGATGATCACTGAAGTCACGCATGTACTACTCCCATGAAACGATAGTAACAACTTAGGAAAGATATCACTATAAATTGATGCCTTCAAGTCTTCTACACAATCCGCCAAAGGTATACTATCATGAGACTTCATTTGATTACTGGTCATTGAGGTATATCATTAAAAAATGTGAGACAACCTATCAATTATGAAAGTAGGTATCAAGGCACCGAGTACATTCTTACAAGTGTCAATAAAGGAGTCTGGGTCGAACACTTGAAGAATCTATCAATAAGAGGACATTAATTTATTCTCAACTATCGATGGTGAGAGAACCTTCCACTAATTACTGTAAGCCTCTAGGTACTCATAGGAATCTAGGTCTCATCTCCATAAAATATGAGATGAAGTCACTGGAAGTAGACCCACTGAAAGGAGAACTTTAAGGAGTCTCTCATCATTCAGCACGAAGTGCAAAGCAGGAGCTTGATGATTTGGAGTAAATCGAACGTAGAACATGTTCATGAACCAATGACCCTCTGCGTCCTTCACATGTGCCAAATGAAAGAGGTACATGAAAAATACCCTCTGAATAGAAACCAATGAGGAAAACTACTGACAAAGGTGAGGAAACCACCAATAAGGCTAATGGCATCCAAGACACTACATGAATCCCAATGTGTGAATAGATGTATTGTTGTCGAACACAAGGGAAACCACCCAGTCAACGACCAATGATGAAATGTTAATTGTTGGGTTCAAGGTTACCTACCAATGAGGAAAGTAGGACCAGGGTGTGAAATAGAACTTCCATGTCATGTGATTCTGAGACAAACTGAGGGTATGGTCAACATGCAAAGTCAAGAGTTCTGAGGAATGGTCAACACATGTTTATAGAAATCCTTTGAACAAGAGCATGAGACACATGGAAGACTTTGGAAGCATAGACTCAATGATGAAACTATGATATGCAGGAGGCATCAATCAAACTCTCCATAGGGACGTGAAGAATAACTAGTCGAGGGAGTAAACTTTCTGTAATGAGCTCAACTTCCTAAGGTCATTCTGAACCCAAAATTATAATGACAAGTGGACTCAAAACTAGATAATAGTCCCTTCTTGCCCATCTTTTTTTGTTTTTTCATAGTCAAATGAATGTTATGATACAAAGGAGAGAATGAGTGTCACAAGTAAGAAAAACTAGTTCCAGTAGTGGAACATACCTATGCTCAATCTAAGGAGGTGCATGCGAGAGATGGACACTTGGGAGAATATTCCCTCCTAGGTATAGGGTTTCAAGTTGCAAAGTATATAAAAAGGATCTTCTTGGTTGAGGATGAAAAACTAGTGAGGCAAACGGTTTATAACGCAAAGAGAGAACCAACAATAGGATCAACACTGGAAGCAAGGGCATGAGATTTAATCATAGCTTAATGCCAAAAAATGTCCTTTTCCATAATCTTATTCTACTTAATTTGAAAAAGGGATAAAATTGTACCAATAGACGTCCTTACAAATCCAATTAACGAGTGTGAAAGAGACAAGTTCACTCGGAATTTTTTTTTCTTTTTGAAAACAAATCGAAAAAGAGCTTAAATCAAACTCTCCTGGGAGTCCTCTAGGTATAGGTCAGCATGTTTATGAGAGAGAAATGAGGTTTAGCATAAATTCATGTATTAGCTATAGGGGACTCCCGATCCTACGGAAAAAATCTTTGCATGGGCATCAAATGAAACATAGGATCTAACTAGGGTACCCATGTTTGGTAAGTCTCTACCATTTGATAATGACACATCTTGTAGCATATGGAGGGTTTTGCATTGCTAAAAAATGGGTACGTACCTAAGGCATATGAGTGACAGTTATAGGACAATTCAAGTGTGCATGATGTAATGGATACCTATCCTATATGTTGGGTAGGGAAAATACTTGTTTGTAGTTACGAATGGTCGACATAACGCTAAAAACTGCAAGAATCCCTGGTGAAAACTACAAGAAACAACTCAATCCATTGTTGTATTAGTCCATTAGGCGAAAATACAATTTGAAATAATGCAAGGTGGGTAAAAATCACTATAAATAGTAACAAAAACCAAATTTTACTATGTCATTTGACATTTTTACCCAAATAGTGAATTTTGTACCAAATTACCTTTGATCTTAAATTGGTGATTACGAGAGCTACAAGTCACTTAATCAGGGACCGTCTGGACAAAGTAATTCCTCTTCCCTCCTATTCCTTTCTATTGGATTACATTTTGTATTTAGGTTTGAAATTTTAAGTTATTTAGGGTGCAAATCAAAAGTTTAGGTGTACATGCGCTACCATTCATTGGGTCGTGTATACGCAGTTGTCTAAAACAAAGCCAACATATACTCATCCGTATACATGAATATGAATATTGTAGCTCAAGTATATGTCCATAAACAAATTTTTTGATGGTTGCTAACTCAAAAGGTGATGTCTCTCTAGAAGGATGGAGCTAGAGTGGAGGGAAAGGGAACATGAGGAGGTAGATGATATTGTGGAAAGAGATATGGGATCCCAAATGGCCTTGAAAAGATGTAGGTTGTATATGTTTTTGGAACTCAAAAGAATGAGGGACCAAGTGATTTTTCTATAGTTTCTCATGGATTACTGGGATCCAGATGGTGAGAGCTTCAACCTTGATGGGAAACCATTAAGGATTGAAGTCGAGGATATTTATTTTTTAACGAGGTTGTCATGTCAAGGTGAGGTGGTGAACCTCAAAGCCCAGGGGGATGGGAGTGGTATGAATATAGAAGTATACATAGACGCTCACTTCATTGTAGGGACCAAGAATATCATGAGTCAACTCCCCATCTGAGCGATAAACAATCTAAGCCTCAAGATCGTTATCCTCATTTTTACCCGAATCAGAGGATCAACATCATTGCACTAGGCATCGAGGCCTCTTATGTTATACTCCGTAGAGTTCTTGAGATGCATGGTGTATGACTGGTGCACCTCACTACTAGCTAACATGAAGATCCAATTAACATAATGCAAACAGGGTGGTAAGAGGAAGTTCGGGTTTCCTTCCATCTTGTGTAGATTTTTCTTTGAGTGGGTTCTAGGTTTGGGACCTAGAGTTGAGACCATTCTGTGAGGACCTCGCGATCCAAACATAGCATGATGGACCAAGGTGATCAGGCGATAGGGGGGGTAGGGTTCCCAAACCCTACAACAATGATTTCTTTCCCTGGTGGAGACGACGGGTCATTTATCTGGATGATGTTCATGTACTAACTAGACACGTATGTGATGAAGACGTAGGTCCACGATGACCAAAAGGGATACCACGATATCATCGGAGGCATCGGGGAGATGAGGTGGTGGGAGGAGAAGTAGAGAGAGTCCTTTAAAACGTGCAGGGAAACCTATCTTGTTTGACACAAAGTATTCTGATGGTTCAGGTGGAGGATCTACCATAAGCTATGCAGCGGTGGGTGGTAGGCATGCCCATATATTGGGTGTGACTCTTTTAGCATATCAAAAGCATCGTAGTTTTTTATGATGACACACATCTAGCGCCACAGAAGTAGATGTCATGGTTCTTGTATTATCGGTTGTATAGGTGTATTGAGGGTGTTAACCACAATTTTGTACTATAAACATCATATTTTTTGAAATATATAAAAACATGAATATTCAGCTTTACTTATACTACAAAGTGTACATTGATGAGGATGTTTCATTTTCTTTAGTTATGTGACAAATTCCAATCTAAAACGAAATTAGCATATGCATCAGATACATAATTAGAACTCCTAGGTATGTGATGATAAGTAATAAAATCAAATTTTCGTTCTAAAAGGGGTATCCATAGGAATCGTCGGAGTAAAGTAGGATCACGTACATAGTAAATTTTGTTCAACTGACATACTACTAACTAGGAATGCAGGGGAACCTCCAAAGAGCAAATACCATGCATAATGGCATTGCGTAAAAGTTCTATAATGACACTATATTTGGTCACATTATTTGTGGATGGCCCTAGGCATACACCACCTAAAGACACTAATAGGCCCTTGGGTGAGTAAACAACCCAAACGGTGGAAGCCAAGTTCCATTTATGATGACTGGCTCCATCCATGAATCCTAAGTAGACCGAAGACTCCATTGACATCTGCCAATGAAGGTAAAACTCGATAAGCAAGATGAAGACAAAATTAAGGGGAAAATATATATACACTAAATTACATTAGTATACAAAGAGTTATGCCCAAGTTTGGCACTGAAGCGTAAGATATTTTCAAGTAGAGCCCATTCCTGGGCTCAACCAACATGTTCCCTTCATAATATTCTAATTCATAGTCTCCTTTTTTTAAGACATGTCACACGATATAGGGACCGTGCCACATGGGTTTAAACTTGTCGGCCCCCAGTGGTTCTTTGGCTTGATCATATAACAGGACCAATTCACCCTCAGCGTATGAATGTGGATAGACAAAATTATCATATTAGACCTTGAAACATCTTTTATTCACTTTGATAGCCATAGAGGTGTCTCGACGTTGCTCGTCAATGCTCTCTAGGTGCACGAGGCATCGTTCGAGATCGAAAGTGTCAGGTAGGAGTGCAACTTCCAATATAAGTGAATGGATTTCTCATTCAATAAGTAAGATTGACTCCACACCATGTACTAACTAGAAAGGAGAAAATCCAGTGGAAGTATTGACCAAGGTTCAGTATGCCCAGAGTGCAGGACATAGCATGATATGCTAGTCATATTTTCTCCGGCTAACTGTTTTCTACAAAATGGTCTTGAGAGACTTTTTTACAGCCTCTACCTATCCATTTTACTAGGGGTAATAAGGGGAAGAATGAACATGCTTAAACCCTACCTTGGATGCTAGCTCTTCCATCATTTCATTCTCAAAGTGATTTCCATGATCAGTGACAATCTCACTCAGGATTCCTAATCTGGAGATAATTTGATTGAATACGAATAAGGTGACAGTCTTCCTTTCGGATTTAACTGTAGGAATGGCTTCAATCCGCTTAGTAAAGTAGTCTACGGCCATGCTAATGTGTTAACTACCCCCAAGAAAATTTGGGTTACAATCCACAAAATCCACCCCCCACTTAGTGAAGGGACCGGTGAAGGGACCGACGATAATGGCTGGATATAGAGGGGATGGTTGCGAGCTCATTTTCTGAGTGAACGCCTGGAAGGGGTGACACTTCTTAACCACTTCAACACATTCTTTAAATATAGACGACCAAAAATAACTGACTCGCAAAATTTTTTGGGGTGTCACAAGCCCAGACAGATGACTAGCACAAGCCCCACTGTGCCAATCATTTAGAATTGAATCATATTCTTTCTGAGTTAAACAATGATGAAAGATATTGTCTATTCCTCGATGATACAGAGTGTCATCGACAATAAGGTAATTCTTATCTTGGTAATTTATATGTTGTCGCTCATCTTGTGAAAGATGTTGAGGGAACTTCAAAGTTTGAAGATAGAGAACAATGTATCCATACTAGGGGTCAGATGATGAGAAAAGGAAAATGTGTTCATGTGCAAAAGAATCAACATGAATAACATCCTCATCTGATCGTGGGAAGTCAGATGTTAACTTTGAAAAGGCCAGTGGCTTATTGGATTTCACAAATGAAAAATTGAGATCGAACTCTTGTAAAATGAAAATCCATTTATTATACTTCTCCCCTATGATATGCCTGGTAAGGACATATTGAAATAGATTGACATCGACAACCATAGCAGTATTGAAAAGCAATATATAGAGGTGTAATCATTGAACTACATGAATGACAACCAATCTAGATTTTCAACGTGATAATATTTGAGCTTGGGATCATCTAAGTTTCAAGTAGGATAGTAGATGACGTGCTCGTGGAGCTCATTGTCCTCCTAAACCAATTCAATACCAATCATATCTTCAGATGTGGTGATGTAAAGTAGGTAATATCTATTGTGTTTGGGGTCTTCAGTAGAGGCATCGATACCAAGGCTTTCTTGAAAGCATTGAAGGATTCTTGGGATTTCTCATCCCAGATAAAATGGTTTTCCTTATTTGAAACATGCACGAAACCCTTAGTAATATTGAAATAGTTCACTATAAATCGACATAAAAAGTCAGATTTCCCCTGTAAACCTTGAATTTGTCAAATAGTACGAAGGGGAGGAAATCTAGGTATTTCCTCAAACATTAACGGATCTACCATGATCCCACTCTCAGAGACTAAAATTCCTAGAAGACGTCTAGACCTAACACAAAATATTCATTTATGAGGGTTCAACCAAATTCAATAATGAAGACATATTTCAAAAACTAGTTGAAGGTGCTTACGGTGATTCACTCTCTTACAAGACTGAGCAACAATATCATCAAGATAATCCTCAAGTATATGCTTAATATCGTGGAATGCGAAGGTCATAGCATGTTGGAAGGTTGCTCCAACGTTTTTAAGGACGAAAGGCATCTTGCAGTATGCGAAAGTACCCCAAGAACAAACAAATTTTGTCTTATGTTGATCCTTGGGTTTAATTTGAATTTGGTTATACCCTAAAAATCCATCCATGAAAAAAAAAACTTTGCTTCCCGCACACTTGTTGAGAATTTGATCGATGAAAGGTTTTGGGAAGTTGTCCTTAGGACAATATTTGTTCAGGTCATGAAAATCCATGCATACATGGATGGTTCCTTGATTCTTATTCACGGGAATTGGATTGGATACCCATTCATTCAAAGGAACCGGGTAGATATATCCATGATTAAGCAGTTTCTCTACCTTTGCCTTAATACCATGGGCCTTCCAGGGGTTGACGGATCTAATACGTTGTTGAATAGGATTAGCATCTGGGTAAGTTTTAATCTCATGTTCGACAATTCAAGGGTCAATTCCTGGCATCTCTTCATATGACCAAGAAAATACATCTTGAAATTCCTTGAAGAGTTCGGTGTAGATCAGGATTTCTTCTAGTGAGCAATCGACAACAATGTGTATATTTTCAATCTTGCCAGGGGTACAAGAGATATCGATCGTGATGGTAGGTCAGATACTCACCATATTTCCTTCAACATAAATGTCATGTGTATCAAGAGGAACTATGATGTGACTAACTATCTCGCTTAGAGTAGATTGAAAGTCATCTTGTTCAATTCTAGCAAGCTCTAGTAGAAAATAAGAGTGATGATGCATATCATCCCAAGGTTTGTCAGAACCATTCATGTCTTCGATGATAGCTTCATCCAAGGAAAAAGTCTCATCAAGGAAGTCATGTAAACAATATGACAAAGTGGCCCACATGGGCTTGAGAATAGGATCATCCTTATCCATATGTGAGGTAATAGGATCGGGATCGGCTTAAGATTCAAGAATAGCTTGATACACTATCTTTGTTTTCGATAGTGGCATGGCCATTCGAGCATGCAATTGACCCTCATAATACATAGTCAAGAAATGTTGGGTCCAAGGATCATTAAAATAGGAAGTGTGGAAAGGAGCAAACTTCTCTAACAAAACAGGCCTACTGGACATGGCCTAAATATTGTGAACCAGTGCCATGAAGTCGAAGGTACCCATAAGGGATGAATACATTCTGACATCGCTATTCTCAGTTGTCGGATGAGAATTTTTGACCACGGGGATTGATGGTCATTATATTCCCATCACAAGGAAAACAAAGAGTACGAAAGATGAACAATATGAAGACAGTCATAGCATAAGTCCAATTGCATCCTAGTAACAAGTTATAATCGAGGGGTGCATCAACCACCTTGACATTCACCTCTACTGTCTTCCCACCTAACTGGACCAGAAAGGAAGGAAAAATACCATGAGGGCAGAAGGAACGACCATCAGAAGAAGTCAGCATGGTCAGAGACTGAGAGAGAGTCGGAGAGCCAAGGGATTTCCAACAGACAAAGGACATCACACACATTGCAGCTCCTTCATCAACAACAATATGCTTGATGGTATAATTCAAGTAACCCACGTGGATTTGGAATTCCATATGGTAAAGAAAGAGAGGCTTCACATCTGTGATGTCAAACTTGATAACTTTTGAGCCATTGGGATATAGAGGTCCTAGCATAGATAAGAAGGCATTCCTCTATGAGGGAGACATCTGGATTACCTCCAGAGCTGACATGGCACAAGGAGTTTGACCCAGATCCTCAACAATAGAGTAATTATGGGTGGCTCTAGCATTAGGATTGTGGGTAGAGAAATTGAGTACTCCTTTCGAAATACAAGGTAGTGTGATGTAGGAGCATTGCTCCACCTCAACAAAGTGCCAGCTAGAGAGCACATTAGTGCACATTTAAGGAGGGGAGAGGTGTCATCCCTCTCATTTTCCCCTCATTTTTAAATTTCAAATGCATTTAATGTAATTAAATGTTTACAAGGCTGGAAGAGCCAAAGCCATGCCTTTTATCATATAGGAGATAGGGTCACCTTTAATGGACAACAAGATGATAAGATCTAGATCCGATTTGAACTAGATAGCCATTGAATGTAATTCAATGTAATTTAATGAGAGTAGGTGATTTGGAGGGAGAGCTCAAGGATCCCCTATTTTGTACAAGATCTTTGTATATAATTTTTTTAGGGAGATAGGATGTTAATAGATCAGGAAGGAGAGGAGAGAGAGGAGACACTATTGGAGTCTAAGATTTTGTACACATTGTAAACAGACATTCCTGTTAATGAAAAGAGAGAGCATTTTTTCCTGCATATGATTGTATGTGTTTATGTGTATCTGATGAACGTCATTTGTGTGTTCATTTATACTATAGCTGTATGTGTTAGATTCCATTTGTAGGGATAGATAGGAATTCTCTATCTCTGAGTTTGCTGGAATTCTTTCTAGGTTCTTTAGTCTTTGCAAGGAGTGCACAACAAAACGTTGGAGGTTCTTTAGCCAATGCAAGGAGTGCACATCTGAATCTCGAATTGAGTTCAGGAAAGAACATGCTAGGAGGACACACCAGTATAGTTTTCGGACTCAAAGAGGAGCCCTAGAGTTACTAAATACTCTGGAGGGGAGACTGTGCAGAGAAGGCACAAAACAGAGAACAAAATTACTAAGGATTCTATAGAGCTCTTCCAGGAGGGCATCGAGCAGGTGCAAGTGTGCACAAGGTGAACTCTATTTCGAGTTCAAAGAGAAGAGAAGTGTCAAGGAAAAGACAATCACATAGTTACTGAACACTCTGTAAGATCAGTAAGGTGTCTTTGACCAAGAGGTTTCCAAGAGGGCACATATATACCTTTGAGGAACAAGAGGGACATAAAAAGGGTTACTAAATATGCTAGAGGAATACCTGTGCAAGGAGTGCACCAAGCCAACACTTGGATGAAGTGTTGAAAGACAACCATTTGAGGGCCAGTCAAAGCGCAAGGAGTGGGCATGGAAGTGAACTTGTTTCAAGTTTGACAAGCTCAGGAGGATGAGCACAGAATGTGCCAAGAGATCGCTAGAAATTCCTTTGAAGGATGTAGAAGGGCCAATAACCTTGGATATTTGAGTGAGATAAATCTCAGAAGAGATAGTGAAAAGAGTGCACAAGAGTCAGACTTATTCCAAGTCCTAAAGCTAAGGAGGATTTGTGAAAAGTTGCACGTAGAGCGCAAGTGAGCGACAGGGCTGAGGTTAATTTCCATTATCAAAGCTCAAGAGAGATAGTGTTTTCATAAACACAGATAAGACCCAAAGTCACTGGGCTCACACAAGAATCAAAGGTCGAATCCTTTGACATTTAGGAATTATTCCAATTCAGGAGAAAGGGAAATCTCAAGAGGAGGAGCGACAACTTTAGTCAGATCAGATACAAGGAGAGGATCTGGATCATCAAATCAGAGTCCAGATAGGAGGATCTCATAGAGGAGGAGGATATTAGATCAGAGCTGTCAGATCTAAGCATGAGGACCAACAACTACTAGATCCAAAGGTAAGTTTACAAGACTTAAATATTTTGGAAGTGCACAAGAGAATGGACTAACGGAGTCCTGAAGTTCTGAAAACCATCAGACGCATCCATTGTCAAGGTAAGGCCTTGGCCACAGGTCAAGGTTGATAGGTGGAAGTAGATCCGAGATTTCAAAGATTTGGACTTTGAAATATTTGCAAGGAGGATAGTTGAAAACCTCTGAATCAAGAAGTCGCAAAGTGGATCTAGACCGTTGGATTGCGAGAGGTTGTGGACCATTGATCTGACACAAGTGAAGTTCGTGGTTCAGACTTCGAAAGAATGGTGATGATTTGACTTCAAACTTCGCAAAGTTTTGAAGTGCCAAATAGAGATCTGGACCATTGGATCATAGAGAGTTGTGGACCATTGATATTACATGACTAGAGTTTGGAGATCGTGAGTCCGGAAGAAAGGAGGTAGTTGTCTTCCAAAATATCGAAACGTGAAGTCTTGATTCGCAGAGGAGATCAGGACTATCGGATCACAGAAGGTCGTGGATCGTTGATCTGACACTAACAGATTCATAGATTGGACTTCGAGAGAAAGAGGTGAACTAATTTCATAGTTTACAAAGCGTGAAGTCCCGAAGCACTTGGGAGTTGGGCCCCAGGTCATATTTGGAGGTCACATCAGCGAAAGTAAAGGGAAGGAGCTAGCATGTTCCAAGCTCTTATTTCAAAGTTTGGGAATTAGTAGAGTCGGGAGTGATTCACATCAAAACACCCAAAGTCTGAATACATTAAGTGCCTTTTGGATAGGTGTGTGGGCACAACCGGTGGTCACGTGGAGGAAGCTTACGCCTGGTGGTAGTGCACATGAGTGAGGTTTCGCAAGAGGGCCTATGGATTTGTTTCATGGAGGTTCCAATAGGGAGCCAAAGAGCTTCTTTAGCTTGAGGAATTTGAAGATCCATAGATTGGGAGGTCGACAGACTGCGCTGAGGTGGGGGTGCTGCATCAGGTGGTATCAGAGCCACTTTTTGTCTATAGAGAATAGGCAGAGGGAGGAAAGAGAGAGAAAGAGATAGTTCGATACCATCAGGTGGTATCAGAGAAGAATTTTTTTTTGCATACAACAGACTTTTCGGGAGGGTAGGTAGAAAGAGGAGGATGGATATTGAAAGCCAAAGGACTGGTCAAAGCAAGGACCGCCAACATAAAAGAAAAGATGAGATGGATAAGGAGCTCATATAAATCTGAGCATAGATGGAAAGGTTAGCATTGAGGATGCAGTAGGAGTCCAAGGTATGTTGGAGGTATGAGTGGCAAATGAAGAAAAGAGTGAAATGGCCCATCCAACAATTAGTTTCTAGAGGACAACACCAACAATTGAGGAGGTGGTTGAGGTATGTTGAAACCCTAAGTGACACACAGGATCCGGTTTGAATTTGTGAACTAGAACTTGAGAGAAAACTCAGTGATGAGGAAGAGAAAAGATCAGAACATCCCATAGGATACCAAGAGGGTAGTGATGGAAATACAAGTTTCCAAGTTACTCAATGAGATGGGATCATTGGAGGATCTCATAGACTGCCAGGAGGGCAGGAGAAAAATCACATATTTCTAGGTGGGCAAGGGAGAAGAGAGGAGCTCAGAAGTGAGTTCATATCAGCCAGGTATGCTGACAGAGGAGGATCAGAAATGCCTTCTGATCATTGGGGGAATTCAGATATTCCTATCAAGTATCCAAGTTGAGGCTAGAGCATGTTTTGCAGATGTAACAACAAAAGAAGGACAACCAATAGTGACTGTCATAGAGGAGGAGAAGGAGAAGGAGAAGATACTAATGTCTGCCCCAATAGAAGAAAAGGAGCATGTAGTTGATTTTCTCACTCCATGGGAGAAGGATTTGGAGATGCTTGAGGATTAGTTGAACAATCCAGAACTAGGAGATGGCTGCCAGGAGACAGTCATGTAGATTGTAGGAGAAGCAAATTCAACAGATTTGCTCAGAAATTTTAGCCAGGAAGTTGAATAGGATATGACTATAGTACTTAAGCATGCAACAGAAGAGGGAGAAAATTTCTAGTCTAAGGAGAAGCTGGAGGAAGGTGGAGCTGAACCAACAGGAGAATTGGCAGAAACAAATTTGTTAGAGGGAGAAACTGAGAAGCAAATCAGTGATGAGATTGAAGAATTGGATTTTGTAGCAAGGTGGCAAGCTAAGGCCACAAGATATGGATAAAACAACAATGGAGATCAGGTTGATCTACCCATCAATAAGGAGGAAGTGCAGTCAAGCAGTCTACAAAGAAGAAGCCAACCAACAGAAAATTTGGAAGAGGTGATTGAAGAAATCAGGAGGCTGATGTTGGGGTCAGTGCAAGAAACTGCCAACAAAGGGAAGCTAAGTAGAGGAGAGCATACCATCACAATAGGGAAGGAGAAGAAGAAGCAGCAGCAAAGAAGGGGAGCATGAGGACAACTCTAGAGAACAATTAAGGATCCAGGGGGATTTCAACCTTGGAATAGGGGAAATCATGAACATGAGCTCATGAATGTTTCAAAGCAGTGGAGTATGATGCAAGAGCATTACTCGACCTCAACAATGCTCTAGCTGGATAACACATCGGTGCACATTCAAGTAGGGGAGAGGTGTCAACCCTCTCATTTTTCCCTCATTTTTAAATTTCAAATGTATTTAATTTAATTAAATGTTTGTAAGGATGGAAGAGCCAAAGCCATGCCTTTGAGAAGATAGGATATAGGGTCTCCATTAATGGTTGACAGGATGATAACATCTAGACCTGATCTGGACTAGAAAACCGTTGAATGTAATTCAATGTAATTTAATGAGAGTAGGTGAGTTGGAGGGAGAGATCGATGAGCCCCTCTTTTGTAACATATCTTTGTATAAAATTAATTAGGAATATAGGATGTTAGCAGATTAGAAAGGAGAGGAGAGAGTCGAGACTTTGTTCCAGTCTGAGATTTTGTACACATTGTAAATAGACATTCATGTTAATGAAAAGAGAGAGAATTTTTTCCTGCATATGATTGTATGTGTTTATGTGTATTTGACGAACATCATTTGTGTGTTCATTTATGTTGTAGATCTATGTGTTAGATTCCATATTTAGGGATAGATAGGAATTCTCTATCTGTGAGTTTGCTGGAATTGTTTCTGAGTTCTTTATGTTGTGAAAGGAGTGCACAACATAACATTGGAGGCTATGTAGACAGCACAAGGAGTGCGCATCTGAATCTCGAATTGATTTAAGGAAAGAACGTTCCAAGAGGGAACACTAGGATAATTTGCAGACTCAAAGAGGAACCTCAGAGTTACTAAATACTCTTGAGGGGAGACTGTGCAGAGAAGGTACAGAACAAAGAACAAAATTACTGAGGATTTTGTAGATCTCTACCAGGAGGGCATTGAGCAGGTGCAAGTCTGCACAATTTGAACTTTGTTTCAATTTTAGAGAGAAGAGAAGAGTTAAGAAAAAGACATTCATAGATTTATTGAACACTTTGTAAGATTAACAACATTTTCTTTGAGCAAGAGGTTGCCAAGAGGGCACATATATCCCTTTAAGGAACAATAAGGATAGAAATAAGGTTACATAATACTCTGGAGGAAGACCTGTGCAAGGTGTGTAGTAGACCAACACTCGAACTAAGTGTTGAAAGACATCCATATGAAGGCCAGTCAAAGCACAAGGAGTGTGTGTGAAAGTGAACTTGTTTCAAGTTTGAGAAGCTCAGGAGGACGAGCAGAGAATGTGCCAGGAGAGCCCTAGAATGTCCTTTGAAGGATGTAGAAGGGCCAAGACCCTTGGATATTCAAGCAAGATAAATATCAAAAGAGATAGTGCAAAGAGTGCACGAGAGTTAGACTTATTCCAAGTCCCAAAGCTTAGGAGGAGTAGTGCAAAGTTGCATGTAGAGTGCAAGTGAGCACTAGGGATGAGGATAATTTCCATTTCCAAAGCTCACGAGAGATAGTGTTTTTAGAAACACAGATGATACCCAAAGTCATTGAGCTCACAAAAGAATCAAAGGTTGAAGCCTTTGACACTTAGGAATTCTTCCAAGTCAGGAGAAAGTGAAATCTCAGGAGGACGAGCGATAACTGCAGTCAAATCAGCTATAAGGAGAGGATACGGACTGTCAGATCAGAGTCCAAATAGGAGGAGCATGTAGAGGAGGAGGATATTAGATCCCATCCGTCGGATCTAAGAACAAGGACCAACAACCATTGAATCCAAAGGTAAGTGCACAAGAATTAACTCTTTTGGAAGTGCACAAGAGAATAGACTCACGGAGTCATGAAGTTCCGAAAAACATTAGAACCATCCATCGTCAAGGTAGGATATTGGCTGCAGGTCAAGGTTGACAAGTAGAAGCAGATTTGAGAGTTTCAAGATTCAAAATTTGAAAGACTTGCAAGGAGGATAGTTGAAACCCTCTGAAGCACGAAGTTGCGAAGTGGATCTAGACCATTAGATCGCGGGAGGTTGTGGACCATCGATCTGATGCAAGCAAAGTTTGGGGTTCATACTTCAGAAGAATGGCAATGAGATAACTTCAAATGTCATGAATCTCTAAAGTGCGAAGTAGAGATCTGGACATTTGGATCACAGAGAGTTGTGAACTGCTTATGTGACATGAGTACAGTTCGGAGATTGGGAGTTGGGAAGAAAGGACGGAGTTGTCTTCCAAAATCCTAAAATTTGAAGTCCTGATTCATAGAGGAGATCAGGACCATCAGATCATGGAAGGTTGTGGAATGTTGATCTGAAACTAGTGGAGTTTTGATATCAGACTTCGAGAGAAAGAGGTGAACTAATTTCCAAGTTTGTGAAGCGTGAAGTCCCGAAGCACTTGGGAGTTGGGCCCCAGGTCATAGTTGGAGGTCACATTAGTGGAAGTAAAGGGAAGGAGCTAGCGTGTGCCAATCTCTTAGTTCAGAATTCAAGAATCAAGAGATTCGGGAGTGACTCACATCAAAACACCAGAAGTCCGAATACACGAAGTTCCTTTGGGATAAGCATGTGGGCACAGCCAATGGTTACGTGGAGTAATCTTACTCCTAATGATAGTGTGTGTAGGTGAGGTTTCACAAGAGGTCCTGTGGATTTGTTTCATGGAGGTTCTAGCAGGGAACTTTAGAGCTTCTTCAACTCGAGTAATTTGAAGATCCATAAACCAAGAAGTTGACAAAGCCCAGTGAGGTGGGGGCTCTGCATCATGATGGCTCTATTTTTTCGATATACAAGGGAATATTTGAAGGAGGAGGAGACTCTGGACTAGGTAAAGTTGGTGGATAATTGTAATCACAAGATCAGGTGGCTACATTAACCTAATATTTGACCATATTGATGTATAAACGATCATAGTCTTGTGATAGTGGGTTTTGAATACCAGTCGCCACATTTCTGGCATTTGAGGAGCTCGAGGCCATGTGTTGGTTATGTGGAAAGGCATTCGTCAGCATGGAGGGTGGTAGATATAAGAGCCTCCCAACTTCCATAAGTTTGGGGCATAAATGAGTAAGGTGATCATCTGTACAAAGCTTACAGGGAAATTTAACCTTACGCCTTTCTTTCATTCCCTCACCAACATTATTATTTGTCTTTTCATTATTACCAATGTTCTTGGGTTTATTATTCTTCCCACCCTTATGATTAGTATTACGTGCTTTCTTCTTATTCCTGCCTAGTTGCTGGTTACCATTTGGGTCGGTCAACGATTGCATAAAATGTACATCCACCGATTGAGTGGGATTGGAAGACACAAACGAAGATGGCCCTCCTGCATACTAGTTTAGAGGCAACTCTTTCAAATGGCTTGTCACCAAGTCTGAGGATTTTACATTGGTGGAGCCTGTAATGCCATTGGCATGAGGCCCGAGATTTTGTCTACGGACATAGTTTGACCTTGATGCGTCGGGAATAATCTCGTATAACATCCTATACTGAGTATATATAAGGTCTAACTATTGGTATTTGAATATTGCTTCTTCCTCAGATGTAACCTCGGATGTCAGAACATCCTTTTGTTGGCATCCCTACATAATTTTTTCATTGTAAAGTGACAAATGAAAATTCTTGTAGCTGCCAACAACTCCTTCTGTAAATATTGCTATTTGAAGGTGACTTGTGGGTTGTAAAAAGATGTTTTGATTGTTTCTATTTATTTTATTTTTTGTTTTCATACTTCATTCATGATTGAAATCATGAATGAAGCATTAAAACTTATAATCATTTTGCAATTGTATCTAAGGCTTGGTTTTTGGAAGGGTCATTGTGCTTTCAACTCTTTGAATGGATGTTGTTTTGTTTTGGAGCTTATCACATATCAATGAGATTTTTTTTTTGAGTTTCTCTTAGACTGTAACTATAACGCTCCCTCGGCCTTAATCCCACTGGTCGGGAAAAACGCTACTGTGCGGAACAACATCATTCTCATACTTAATTAATAACATGCATTTAAGTCATATTAAACACATTTAACTTAGAGTTAGCACAATATTACTACTAACATAATAATCCCTAGCATTAACAATAATTCATATGCACAACATAATACATGATACAAATAAGAATCACAGACATGCATATACTTATAAATTAAGTACAAAATTAACATTTATCTTTTATTACTGGCATAATTCCACCAACCACGTGTAGTCCTTCCACAAACCTCCAAGCCTTAGACCATGTTGCTCATCACTCTAAGCAGTGGGTCACACCCGAGCTGGGATTAAGCTCCACCCAAGGTAAGGAATCCTAGTCTAGGCTGAGGTTATAGGAAAAACTGCACAGGATAACCAAAAGGATTCTTCCCAGGATGCCTTCTTACGCCCACTACTAACATACTCTCATTCCCCACATGCATGTTCTGCACCGGAATTTACACCTTCACAAGTGCATTCCATCGGTGCTTTACCTCCCTCTCTTCTCCTTGGTAACAGGCGAGATAAGGAATTCACAGAGCTCTCAAGCTGGAGCTGGACTCTCTCTGGGAGAAAACCACTTCTCGATAGACTCTCTCACCTGGAGGGAGTTGCTCACAGGCGTGAAAACCTACTTCTTCTACCAAGGGCCTGACAACCTGCTTCTTCAACACACCCTTCGAATCAATTCCAACCATGTGAGAGAAACCACAACAACATCAAGCACTCACTTGACACCAGGATGACGACCACAATAGAAAACGGGCATAGTCCTACAAATGGCAATGACCATATGCTAAAACACAACACACTTAGGCGATTATCCAGGTGTTGGGTTCTATAGAAGACACAAATCAGCTCACGGTTTACCGGTTACAGGATGCATGACAAGAAGTTATGCAGAGGTCAAGGATGGAGGCCAAACACAGACACTAGATGGGAATACACTGGACAATCACAGAGGTCTCGTGGTTTTGGTTTTCAATGTTGTGTGTGATATGCCCTACTCAGATGCAGAGGTCACACAGTTTAGACAACGAATGACAGAAGGGAGAACCAACCCCCATAATGGCTCAACTCAACAGTTTTAACTGCATGTGCTTGGGTTGACACTTGTCACCCATGAAGCTCGTTCCTTCCCATTTGGAAGTCACTCATCATTCCAAATAACTTAGGATAAAACATCACATTTGACATGTCTTTTGGAATAATATTAAAATATTATTCCCAAGGACTTAAGCCCCTAGGCTCAACACTTAGCCTCTCTTTCCAACCTTCTATCCCCCAATCCCTTACCCACTCTGTGGAAGCTTAGTCCCCCATCACTCATTCTTTGTGATCGCTCTGCATGCAATAGTGTTTTATATTTTTATTAATGTTCTGCACGATTACATATACAAAAGAAGGCTCCTAGCCTTAACACTTAGGCTCTCCGGCCTAATAACACATAAGCCCACCAACTTATATAAACTTGGCTCACCAGCCTATAAAACATAATTACAATTCATAATGCAAGATTCACACTTCATAGACATTATTTACAATAGGGCTCAGCCTTGGGGACATTACAATCCCCTCCCCTTATTTTTGCACTGTCCTCAGTCCAACTTTACACTAGATCTGCAAGCTTTTCAAAATTTTAAAAAAGATGTGGGTACTCTGCTCGCATAACATCTTCATGCTCCCATGTCACATGCTCTGGAATGTACTAGGTCCATTGGACCTTTACTATCCCTTTAGCTTGATTCCGGAGCTGTTTGTTTTTCCTGTCCAATATGCACATAGGATGCACTTATAGGACACCTTCTTGTTCCACCTGAATCACATTCCAATTGATAACATGATTAGCATATGGTATATATTTCTTAAGCAATGAAACATGAAGCACATTATGTGTAGTCATAGATGTAGGTAATGTAAGCATATATGCAACTGACTCAATCCTTTCTAGGATTTCAAATGGCCCAAAAAATCTGGCTGCCAACTTGGCACAACTTCCCAGCTTCAGGGAACTCCTGTTAGCTTTCACTTTCAAGAAAATAGGATCACCCACTTTGAACTCTCTGTGGGTTCTATTCTTCTCAGCATAAATTTTCTGTCTTTCTTGGGCAACCTTCAAATTCTACTTAATTTTTATCATTTGGTCCTCCATCTCCTTGAGCAACTCTGGCCCAATTACTGCTCTATCAGCTGGATTATCCCAGCTCACTTGAGTATTTCACTTTCTTCCATAAAGTGCTTCAAATGGTCTCATCTTCAGTGATGCATGATACCCATTGTTGTAGGCGAATTCTACCAAGTGTAGGTAGTCTTCCCATCTTGATGGTTTGTCCATCACATGCATTCTCAGTATGTCTTCTATTACTCTGTTCACCCTCTTTGTCTATCCATCAGACTCAGGATGATAAGCTATACTAAAGTTCAGATTCATTCTGATTCCTTTGAACAATCCTTTCCAGGAATTCGAGGTGAATTTCAGGTCTCTGTCAAACACAATCGTCTTACGAATTCCATGCAATCGTGCCACTTCCTTCACGAAAATATCAACAATCTCTACTGCCTTGTGAGTAGTTTTCAGTGGAATAAAATGGGCAGCTTTTGTAATCTTGTCCACCACCACCATGATCGAATCATGCATCTTGGTTGTTCTGGGCAATCCTGTCATAAAATCCATTGTCACCAATTCCCACTTCCACTCAGGAATGGGTAAAGGTTGGAGAAACCCTGCTAGGTGCCTATGATCAACTTTAACTTTCTAGCACTCTATACATCTGGCGATGCATTTAGTGATTTCTCTCTTCATACCCGGCCAAAAGTAATGGCTCTTGGTTGCTTCTATTGTTTTCTAATATCCAAGGTGCCCTACATAAGGCACATTATGCATCTCCTACAAAATCATTTGTTTCAAGCACTGGACATTGGGTACAAAAATTTTGTTCTTCTACAGTAGTATTCTATCTGTTTCCAATTTATAAACTTCCATATTCTATGGCATCTTACCCTATGGTAGCTTGGCTACCAATTCTCTGTACTGCAGATCTACATTTGTAGCCTCCAGAATTCTGCTTTTAATATTAGTCTGATACATTCTAATGGTTGTAGCATATAATTCATGCACCCTCCTACTGAGTGCATCAACCACTTTATTCTCCTTTCCTTTGATATGCTTGATCTCAAAGTCGTCCTCACACAGAAATTTCAGCCACCTATTTTGTCTAGCATTTAAGGTTGGATGATCAAACAAATATTTCAAACTATTGTGTTTTGTTCTCAATTCAAATCTCTTTCTCATGAGGTAATGTCTCCATTTCCTCAGAGCGTGAACGATTGCTGCCAACTCCAAACATGAGTGTCATAATTATTTTCATGCTCTTTCATCTTCCTGGACTCATAATAGATTACAAATCCATTTTGACTGAGAAATCCTCCCAACCCTTCTTTACATGCATCTGTGCACACCACGAAATCCACATTTGGATCTATAATTCTCAAGATTGGAGCGCTTGTTAACAACTGCTTCAATCGTTTGAAACGTTTCTCACACTCTTTAGTCCACTGAAACTTTTCCTCCTTCCTTTGCAAGGAAGTGATAGGGTGAGCTATCTTTGAGAACCCTACGATAAACCTTCTATAATAGCCCGCTAGACCCATAAAGGATCTAACTTCCAACACATTCCTTGGTGCTGGTTGTTCTCTGATGGCCTCAACCTTCTTAGGATCCACGGTGATCCCTTCTTCTGAAATAATGTGCCCCAAGTAATGGATCTGCCTTTGATAAAATGAGCATTTGATCAACTTGGCATACAACTAGAGTTCTCTCAACACTTGTAGCACAATCCTCAGGTGTTGTTCATGCTCTTCCTCTGACCTGGAATACACCAAAATGTCATCCAGGAAGACTATGACAAACTTGTCTAGATAGTTCCTGAATACACCATTCATCAAGCACATAAAAACAACAGGTGCGTTCAACAACCCAAATGGTACCACTATGAACTCGTAATGACCATACCTTGTTCTAAAGGTGGTCTTGCTGATGTATTCATCCTTTATTCTTACCTGGTGATATACCGATTTGAGATCTATCTTCAAAAATATTTTCGCACCTTTCAACTGATCAAAAAGATCGTCGATCCTCAACAAAGGATACTTGTTCTTGATAGTTACTTTGTTCAACTGTCTGAAATCAATACACAACCTCAATGTCCCATCCTTCTTCTTCACGAACAGGATCGGGGCACCCCAAGGTGATACAATTGGGAAAATGTACCCCTTCTTTAGAAGCTCTTCAAGCTGCAATTACAACTCTTTCAGCTCTGGCGTACTCATTCTATAAGGAGCTTTCGACATTGAAGCTTCTCCAGACATCAAATTTATAAAGAAATCGATATCTCTCTTCAGAGTTAGTTTGGGTACCTCCTAAAATACATTTTCAAACTCTGTTAGTACCTCATGATCCTCAATACTTGACACCTTATCCTTAGGCGTTTCCCCCACATGGGCTGCAAATAATTGACAGCCTTTTCTGTAGCACTTCTTCAGTTGCATTGTTGAGACTTGTCTAGCAGTAACAACTCTAGGAATTCCTTGGACTATTTTTTGATTCCCCTCCTCATACAGGCATGTAAATTCCTTTTTATGACAGTCTAGGAGGGCATGATGTTGGTCCAACCAGTCCATCCCAATTAAACAGTCATAAGAGCCTAGCAACAGAATATTCAATTCAGCCTTTGTGCTTAATCCCTTCATGTCCATTGGACAAGACTTAACCAACTCAGTGACTTTCCTCTTGGTTCCTATATCCAACTTCACTACCCAACACTTTTCATGTTTGCTTCTTGATAAATGAAAACTTTCCACCACCCTAGGATCTACATAACTATGTCTATCCCCTGAATCAATTAAAATAATAAATGGTTGGTTGTTAATCATACCTTCCACTTCAATCATGTGCGACTAAAATTTATCTTACTTGTTGTCTAGGGCCGCATAGATCCTTGGCATTCTACTGCCCATGTCCTCCACTATTTCATCTTGTTGAACATTATGGACAACTCTTTCTTTTCCATTTTTATGGGGACAATCTCTGTACTTGTGGTTCTCTTTATAGCCCCAACACTGAATGGTTGTCTGTCTCAGCCTTTGTTCTCCCACTTCATCCATTCTCATCTCTCTAAGCAATGGATGTCCTTGAGGACTATTTCTGAAGAAGGGAGGTTTGTTTCCCTTCTGCCTCTGTTCTCTCTTAAACTTCTTCTAGTCCTCCCAAGCCTTCCGAAAGGTAGGCTTTTCTCTTTGCTACTCATATAAGCATTTCTCTCTTCTTATTGTTTCTTCCATAGTCTTAGGATCATCATACTGAATCTTGTCTCCAATGGGAGGTGGCAGTCCACTCAGATACCTATGAATCCTGACAGCCTCATCTTTGATGAATGGAACATACTTCATTAATTCCCAAAACCTTCGTTCGTATATATCAATGATCATGCTGCCCAGATTGAGTTCGAAGAACTCCTTCATCTTTCTATGATAGTATATTTTAGTCAGGTATTTCCTCTCAAAATAACTCTTGAATTCCTTCCATGTGATATCTTTCTCTCTAACGTGCTGCACCTGCACAAGTTGATCCCACCACATGGATGTTTTTCCTTTTAGTTGATACATCGCAATTCTTCCTTCTACATGAGAGGAATAATTCTACAGTTGAAAATATTTCCTCATGCCAAGCAACCATGTTTCAACATATTCCTCCTTTTTATGTTCTCCATCGAACGTTGGAGGCTTGATCTTGTTCATTTCCCCTTTCAATTCATCCATCCCAGATCTCTTGTGCTTTCTGGTAGGAGATGGGCTTGAGCTACTGTGTGCTTCCCTATTGGAATGCTTTGGGGAGCAACGATGATGTCTGTTGACACTGCTCGATCTTCTTTTTCTCTCAGGGGTCCTGTGACTCTCTGTTTTTCTTGTGTCACTCTCATTTTCCAATTTCTTTTCTATTCTTTCCAGGCTCTTCAACATCCTTAAGTTGAATTCACCTTGTTGATCCCTGACCCTCATGAGCTTTCGACTATCGGCTCGGTGAGCCCGGGCATATTTCTACAATATTTCAATGATTTTCATCACATGTCCTTCCTTATCCAATCCTCTTCCATGCCCATCAGAGTTCGATCATTCCACTCCCAAGTTGACATCCCTTCCTTCTCTTTCATTCTCTAAATTGGAGGCAATCAACACCTCTTCCATTTCTATACCTGGCATCAATTCACGGTTGTCCTGACACTTGTTGAACTTTGCACACACAATGTGCAGTCAACTGAATTTTGTCAGGACTTAAACCCTTAATAAAACTACAACATTCATAAACCAACGTGAATAAGAAAATGCTTCGACTTCACAATTTTTATTTTGTTTTATTTTTTTTCCGGGTTCTGCTCGGCTCTGTAATTTTCGAGTGATAGCTCCCTCTTTCTTTCTACCCTCGTAACCAAAGGTCATGACCAAATGATAGCCTACTAGGTGCTACATGGGCTTTCGACCTTCGAAGAGTTTAAGGCACACACATCTATCTCCCGGAGTTTCGATTTACCGAATTTGCGTAAATCGGGTGGATCGATTGTCCACGTTTACCGAACATCCACAGTTAAAATCTGCTATGGTTCTTCCATCTTCGAATATTTTGGGACTTCTAGACTTTGTTTTTTAGGGTTTCGGTCCTCGAGGCTCTCATACTCGCTTCTCTCTCCAACCCATGACTTCCGAAAATTCAATTTCCTTACCCTCTGGGCCCACAACATAGTTGTCGCCCACCAAGGTAGTGACACATAGTGTCCTTAATAAGGTCCACCTGTCAACTATGTGGCCCCCACCTAATGGATGTGATAAGTGTTCGTACGATCCCTTGGTGCTCAGCACTTCATGACTTCGCCGTCGAAAATAAATTCTTTCAACCCCTGAACCCCCAATACGCAATACCCCACGAAGGTTTTGGTCCAATGGTTCTCCCGTGGCTTGGATCCAACAGTCTAGTTCTCCTTCCCTGCTCCTCACAACTCACAACTTCGCGAAACAAAGAATTTGGTCTTCCCTCCAAACTCACGAACCCTGAATTCATGAAATGATCCAACGACATGGGTTGAAACAAGATCAATGGCTCATATTGACCACGATCAACGATTCATGTTGATTCTTGATATTAGGGTGGTGAGTTCATCCAACTCCTAACCACCTTACAGCTCCACTGGATCCTATGGTCCTCACAATTTCTTAATCTCTCCATGGAGAATTTTGACTACCTGATTCACTCGTCAATGGATTCTACCCCACAACTGAGTGTTCTCCCTCCTAAACTTAATTTCTATGCGACGGTTTTGATCTCCATCTCCCTTTGAACACTTCAAAGGTTTATCCCTCCTGATATTTGTAACATAGTCAAGTAATCCGATGACACTCAGAAACATTCTGAGGTCTGAAATTAGTCCTCCAAACACAATTTCTTCTCAAAACCTCGGTCCAAAGACCGCTTATCCATCCCATCCAGGCTCAACATTGAAACTAGGCTCTAATACCAAACTGTAACGCTCCGCCGGCCTTAATCCCACTGGACGAGAAAAATGCTACTGTGCGGAACACCATCATTCTCATACTTAATTAATAACATGCATTTAAGTCATATTAAACACATTTAACTCAGAGTAAGAACAAGATTACTGCTAACATAATAATCCCCGGCATTAACAATAATTCATATGCACAACAGAATACATGATACAAATAAGCATCACAGACATGCATATACTTATAAATTAAATACAAAATTAACACTTATCTTTTATTACCGGCGTAATTCCACTGACCACGTGTAGGCCTTCCACGAAATTCCCAGCCTTAGACCACATTGCTCATCACTCTTAGTAGTGGTTCACCCCCAAGCTGGGACTAAGCTCCACCCAAGGCAAGGAGTCCTAGTCTAGGCTAAGGTTATAGGAAAAACTGCACAGGCTAACCAGAAGAATTCTTCCCATGATGCCTTCTTATGCCCACTACTAACAGACTCTCATTCCCCACATGCCTGTTCCACCCCGTAGTATACACCTTCAGAAGCGCAGTCCATGGTGCTTCACCTCCCTCTCTAGGCCTCAGCAATAGGCTAGATCAGGAATTCTCAGAGCTCTGAAGCTGGTGTTTTCAAATTTTCCATTTGGTTTCGTTAATTCTAATTGGTAGTTATGAAACTCAGTACAGGTTTTGTAAAAATTCTATTTAAATTTAGTCCCCATTCATAAATTTTATCCTATAGTTTCATAAAAAAATATTATGGAATTGGTTATATCTCCTTTGGTGATGATAAACTATATAAATTGTGTTTCATAAAAAAGTATTATGGAATTGGTTATATCTCCTTTGGTGATGATAAACTATATAAATTGTGTGATTGATGTTATTGCAGATTTTAAGAATAGATTAAATAAAAATCTGGTTTCTTTAATCTCTCCATAAAATATTTACACTACTAATTTTTATTTTTTTTGTCCTTACCAAAAAGAGACCTCAAACAGCATAAAATCAATAGTTCCTTGACAAACTATTATAAATTAGAAAACAAAAAGTTTGTAGCCTATATCCGAGCACCAAGACCTGTTAGGAAGAAAACAGTTTCCTCCTCATTTCACTGTTGCTGCTAGGGCTTTCAAACTGACACTGTGCGCATCTTTCGATTCTAACCTTTCATCATCAAGTTGTAGAATATCATAGATCCATGCGGAATGATTCTTTTGGTCTTATCCTGATTGGCCTTTCTTCTACAATGAATGTAGACGCCTTGAGCAATCAATATAATTAGAGTTTGTTTTTATTTCATTT